>JAQFZY010001430.1:0-15723 GCA_034696285.1 Hypogastrura burkilli | reverse complement strand
GACACTTTTATATCCGGCATAGCTCATAACAACCGGAGCCAGCATACACAAATTCCAGCAACACGGCACTAGCATCCTAATTTGTAGGCTATTAAGTAATTCGTCTAAACTGTCTCGCTAACATCATACCATTTTTAGAGTTAATAATCGATTTATTTACAAAACGAAATATTTGTACTAATTCGTTCCAAGCGTAGAGCCAACCTCGCAAAGTGGCGGAGCCGCGTGCGCAAGTATAAGACACGAGCCGAAGGCGAGGTCGTTACTTGTTAACCATAAAATAATAGTGCACAATCAGGCGAAAGTTTAGCTGCTTCAGTTTACTGGATTTCTTTCCCGGAATCTTTAGCATATAATGACAAGTTTGTACTGATCTAAGGCTGTAATCGTTGTGGAAAATCGGTTTTTCGACAGTTATTTTGAGTATATTTTCAAAATGTCTGATTTATGAGAAGCTACTCCGGTATACAAATAATGCGCATACTAATTATGAGCTTCTTGAAATTAGGAGTTAGATTATCAGACCATGAGTAGTACTGTAGTATTTGCTTGTAGTGACAAAACGAACCGTTTTGAGGATAAGTGTAAATTGAATTTACATATTGTTTACTCCTAAATTCTTTTGCAGATTATATGGTTAGCGTTTTCATGGCTGCAAAGAGTATCTATTTTGAGTTAGTATGTATTAGCATTATTTCATTAACACGCAGATTTGCATGTAGCTGCTATGATTCAAGCATACTATTTACTAGGTGCAACTAATCCTTTGCAGAGCTGGACAGGGCAGGAAATGTAGCTCTACATTATGCAAAGGGATTAATTCCAAAAAGAGAATTTAGCTCGCAATTCATCGTAACGTGTATAAGGTAAGGTAGGTAAAGGTAGGTAAAGGTAAATTACATAGCATAGGAGGGAACATACATCTATGTATATACAGTACACAGTGGGCAAGGTCCGTAATGACCTCAATCTCCTTGTTTGTATTTTTGTTCTATGTATGTAGCTCATATCGTTCTGATTAAATTCACTTCCATCTTCCGCTATACGCTCTATATATCAATTTACTATGTATACTCGGCGATTGAGAGGCAGAATAGCGTTACAACAGTTAATCTGCCTTTGAAACAAGCAGGCGTATTAGAGTACTACAATATAATCCTACAACGTTCTACTACGTTTAGTGCAATATTGAATAATCTGACCAAAACTATAAGTACTACATGTAAGGCAAGCTAGGTAGTACCAGATATGTAATATTGCTGTTATGCATGCATATTACTATTTAAATTACGCTCGCGAGTTTGTGGTAATGAAACTGTGATTAAAGCCTTGTTTTATTCATGGTGAGTTTAGATAATTAGATATACCTATAATTGATAAATAACTCGAAATGTTGTTATTTCGTCTGTTAAGTATCCAAGCATTTTATTTATTTATTTCACGTATATGATTCCTAATGTCAATTGGCGAATGAATTTAATGCCTTTGGATTGTTTGTTCAAAGGTAAGATGCCTTAGTTTGTTCATTTGAATTGTTTACATTTGCAGATTCCATATCCTTGGATACGCTAACTACAATAAAAATCAAAGTATACTGGGATTGGATTTTTCATATTCATGGTAAAGTAAATTATAAGAACCTTTGAATTAATACGAAATTAAAACCTGTGAAATGTTAGATGTTCGGAATTTATAATATAAAAGTTAAAAGTTTCTTTCCGTTAATAAAAAAATGCCTTGAATTCAAACTTAAAGAAAATAAAACTATGTAGATAATATCATACCTAAATACATATTTTGCTGCTTACGTCCGTTTGTCCACCCGTTCGTATGGAACGGGATAACCAGTGGCGGTTCTAGGTAATCGGATAAGTCGGCAAGTCGGCAAGTCGGGTATAGCCTATCCAAGGGTCCAGTAGCCGACTTGAGAATTTTCATTATCTGATTTCGGGAAATCAGAATATTCTACTTACCTTTAGTATCTTAGCTGACTTGATGCAGTTACGTTAAATACTGTATGCCGTAAGCATTGTTAAAATCAAACCATGTTGCCCAAAAAAGGTTGGATTGGCTTGAGATAAACTGTAAATGTTTTCGCCGACCCATCCAAGGCGTATGATAGCTTAAAATCTTCCCCAGCTTACACATTAGGTTTTAATCTACGACCGTCTCCGCTACCGCTATAACAAAGCCGCTAATTGTCAACGACGCGCAAGGTCGAAGAATCTTGAAAATTCAAAAATGCGCTCTGTACAATCAGTCGGCTGAGGTCAAAGCTTTGTGTCATGTCATAGATGAGCGCTGCCGCTACAAAGAAAAACCGCTACAATAAAAAAGTTCAAATACAGTAGAAACGTATATAGGCTATTATAAAAACAGGGGTTGTGGTTTGTGGTGCGCAAACGTTATTAAGGCGGGTACGTGATTAAGGCAGGTGTAGCATTAGAAAATAAATGTAGAAGTGGGCATCTTACTAGTTTAGAATATGAGACAAGGAACAGCTATACAATGCTACTGCTGTCGTACAGGAGCCCGTGGACCCGACACCTGTCCCAGTTGTCACCCCTACGCATCTCTGAACAAAGGGATTGGTGAGCCTTTATTGTAGCCCGAAAAAACCCATTGCCAACTAAGTACATAGTAAAGTAGTGTGAGGAAGTTTTATGCTTAGTATGACATGACATACCGTCACCAAATTAGGACTCCCACCTACTCCAGTCTTCTGTAAGACTAAATGTACTTTGTACTTCACTCTGCAAACATCAAGTCCAAAGTTTGGGAATATAATTAGAGGGCTCCTCTAAAGTCGGACCACTATTTATACATTGTGAAATACCTACATTACAACTACAGATAGTTTTTCCCCATTACGCCCATCTTCACATCCCATTTGTACTTGTCCTAATTAAGACACCTTTGATCCATCCTTTGAGAATATGCGGTTGAGAATTGGAAGGTTCCTTGACGTCATAAAAATTTACATAGTAGGAGGCTCGTGTGCACGCCATTACAGATGCAAGAACTCCAACTGTTTGAATTGAATTAATAAGGACAGCTTACTTACTAGGTTTAATTTAAATTAAAAACTATAACCTGGATGTGTTTCGGGTGAATAAAACATAAATAATCGTCTATCTATCATACTGTATTTTCCGTCAAAATATATACTTTTAGCTTGGGTAGGTACTATGTAGAAATTAGAATACCCTACTAAAGGGGTTTGTTAATAATTTGGACCCAACATGTGAGTAGATATTACCTATATACATAAAATCGTTGGTCTTATGTGTGTGTGTGTGTGGGTATATGTATTGGATATGTATATGTGTATGTATGTCCGCAATATCGTCTGAAACTACTGTACGGATTCGAATGAGTGATACCTAAAACTTTTCCTAATTGCGAGTCATCGGCCCCGAATTCAGATTCTTTAAGGTAATCGAGCTCGGAAGGTTCAGAGAAATGCCAGAAACAGTGATTTTAAGTTGAGTTAGGTTCGAAAACTTTCATGAAACATTGATTTTAAGTTAGGTAGGTTCAGAAACTTTTGGAAACTTTCCGGAAACATTTATTTTATGTTAGGTTAGGTTCGGAAACTTTATGGAAGTTCCCGGAAACATTGATTTTAAGTTAGAATAGGTTCGGAAAGTTTCGCAAACTTTCCGGAAACATTTATTTTAAGTTAGGTTAGGTTCGGAAACTTTCCGGAAACATTGCTTTTAAGTTACGTTAGGTTCGGAAACTTTCGGAAACTTTCCAGAAGCGTTGATTTTAAGTTAGGTTAGGTTCCGAAACTTTCCGGAAACATCGATTTTAAGTGAGGTTAGGTTCAGCGTGCCGACGGTCCCAAATAAGATTGTCTTGAGACAATAGCGATCAGATCGGGTTTGGACAGGCCGAGTAGTGCCGGTGGTGCCCAATTCGATTTCTTTGAGATAATAGTGATCGGATCGGGTATGGACGGGCCCAGTGGTGCCGGCTGGGCCGAATTCGATTTATTCGAGCAATAATAATCGGATCGGATTTGGACGGGCCCAGTTGTGCCGGCCCAATTCGTTTTCGTTGAGGCAATAATTGTCGGATCGGGTTATGACAAGCAAAGCGGTACCCGAAGAGTTACTCCTAATTCGGTCCCTCGGGTTTCCGCCCATTCCCCCCGCATCGTAAGATTGGGTAACGTGCTAGTAATGAATACCGTACAATATAAATAGTCTGTTAGTTCTGTGTTGTTCAAGTCACTTTTAAATAAATAAGGGTATGAAGAAACCAAAGCTTTGTTACATCTTAAAAGCTATAGGTCGTGCAGAAGTTATTAAATATATAACCCTGACACATATAGGTATGAATAGAAAATATCATTAATAAACTCATTGAACGGATTATGGTTTGAATATATGCCCGAATAATTAACGTAGGTATTGAATTCGCGCAAGAGTTAAACTTATGAAAGTCACCACTCCCAAGGTGTGTATTTGTCCTTATCATTGACAATGTGCTAAAATTATTTACTGCTCCCTCTGGCTCAGGATTTAGGAGAAGGTTAAAACAGTATGACTTAATCAAGTTTATTTAATAACTGGCTAAACAAGGAAAAGTTTAATAGCTTATCTTGAATTTACATAAATCACATGGTTACTCTGGGGTTGTAAAAGTGTTTCCACGATTCTGGTTCGGACCCTTGACACCTTCCGTCAAACCATCATGGAGTATGTAGGTACGCTGAGTATTACTTACTCTAAGGAATATACGGATTCCGTTAAGGACACTAATCTAAACAAACTCAATTCTTATTCCAAATCGGTTATCACAACTATTAAATTTCGATTGTTCCTTCGTCAAATTCCAATACGACAGCTTTTTTTGATTAGTTCTGATTCCGATCCCTGGCTTGCCATTGTTAAGTTTTTATATTTCGAGTGATCAACAAAACTCTAGTTTCCTAATCCTAATCAGATCCAGATGACATTTTTCCCGATTACGATTTAGGCCTACGTGATCATTCGCACGTTTGTAGTTTTCTACTTAAATTGACATTGCCAGGTCCGTCAAATCCACCCTAAGGTCACAAGAACATGTTATCGTTCATAATGAACTTGAACTGTATTTATTGACGGATAGGCTTAATTACTATTCGTGTAAACTGTATACCATGTTGATCTTCTCATTAGAGGATTCAGATTTTGTGTAGTTTACATAAGTCGTGCTAGTTAAGTATAAATAGATGTCGATTCCGTTAAATTCTGATTGTAGGTTTTTTCCTTATAAGAATCACCCGCTACCAAGCCCTTTTCCGTATGCTGACCTGGAAATATTTCGCAAACATTTATATATATAACATTACAATATTACACCAAAGAGCAAAATAAATTATGATTTTTTCCAGATTGACAAAGGCAAGGGCAATATTATGCCTAAGCCTAGTAATACTTGGAAGTAACGAATTGAGTGTAAGTGGTTGAAAACAATTTCCAAAAGCTACCAATTACTTTAATATTACGTAATTACAAAAAAATCTGTACTTAACGTTCACAGGCCGAGTCTAATTGGAATCCCGAAGTTTGGGAGAACGTGCCCGGGTCCAGGTATTTTAGAGTGTACATTTTTAATGTCACCAATCCGAATGAAATTGAGAGTTCCTACAACAAACCAATTTTGAGGGAAGTCGGACCCTATGTCTACAGGTAGGGACTAGGGACCTATATTTAAATCTGAACGTCCTACACCTAATTAACGCTGATTGGCTCCATAAACAAAGATGTCTATTGTATTTTACGTTTTTCAGAGAGACTTCTACCAAGTTCAACACAAGTCAGAATTTTGCCGACTCTTCGGTCAACTACAGAAATCTCAAGAGTTTTGAATTTCAGCCCGACCTCTCAAACACGCTTTCGGAGTCTGACCTACTCACTGTTGTAAATACACAGCTCATCGTAAGTATTTACAATACAATATTGATTTAGGATAAACGCCTCATTAATTCCGCTTTAAAACTCTACCCGCTTATTAAGAACCCGAGCTCTTTTATGCCTTTCACTTGTCTGTCTGTCCGTATATTCGGCTCGCAGCAATAATCAAAAACCATTGAACCGATTCAAAAACTTTTTAGCCATTCGATTTCTATTTTAGCAGGCATGCATACTTTATATCAAGCTTGACGGGAAGTTACCTTCATCCTGGAATACGTCTAGGTCAATTTGGTTTTTAAACGGCATTATTTTTCAAGTAAATTGTAATTCCAACCAACTCGCCAACCCCATTACAACGATCCCGTTGAGGTTGACCTCATACTTGCCCATGGCCTGGTAGAGGTCACCAATTGTTACTTGCTGTGACTTCAAAACTGCTTTTATTGATCGATTCCAAGAAATGCTTCAATATCAGACAGGGCCAATAACACAGGACCAAACTTAGAATACCAAGGTCAATCACTAAGGAACCACGGTGCTGATTTCAAAACCTAGAGGTTCTACATATCGGCGCAGTTGAGCTCGAATTATCAAAGTCGCACTCCGCTATTTGCTCATGCCTTTTAAATGGTTTATTACTGTTTAATGGTTCACAGGAATTAATAGTTTGTCTGCAAATCGGTCATTGAACTTAATCCTATTTTCTCTCATCTTTTCCGCAGATTTATGCAACACGGCTAATTCTAGCTGGGACTTCACCAAGAAACGGTATTCTAAACCAGTTAACGAACCAGGACGAAACTTTGATACAACGAGAGCAATTAGTCCGAGAGATCTTGTTTGAAGGTCTGAATGCAAGCAAGTACTTGGCCCAGGAATCATGGTTAGACCCAATTGATGATCCATTCCCACCTGGATTCGAAGCCTTTGCAGACGGGCGTTATGGGTTGTTGAAAGGTGTAAGTTGAATATTAGTTGTATTTTCATGCAGTTAAAAATACATATATTTTCTAGAATCTTAAATTACGTTAATTCAATCCAATTCACGACTTACGACTATGGCATAGCATTTTTTCGGTGCGGAATTGTTAACCAGTTTAAAATAGAATACACTGCTTCTATTACGATATTCTCTAATTGAATATGACCCAGGTATATCATTGAAGTTCGAATTCCTTTTGTAGCTGAACAATAGCAACGATGGTCTATTTAGAGCTAGCCCCGGCCCTGCCGCTCGAAAGGGAAACATAATAAGTTGGGACGATAAAGCGGCCCTTGATTGGTGGGGCGAAGGAAAGTGCAACAGAGTTGAAGGGTCAACGGATGGATCCCTATTTAATTCAAACGTTAATGACGACGAAGGTCTCGACGTTTTCTTGCCTCAAATCTGCCGCTCAGTCCATCTAGATTTCAACAAAGTAGTCACAGGACCGCTTGCGATCCAACTCAAGCGTTTCGTGATCTCGGCTTCAGCCTTAGAAGATCCAGCCGTGAATCCAGAGAACCAGTGCTTCTGTACTAAGTCCGACTTTATGGGAACGGGTTGTGTTAAGCGCGGCGCCATTCATGTCGGTCCCTGCAAGCTAGGTATGCTGATTCTATATTGAATAGATTATACCTATGCTCCGCGCTTCGTGAACTCATTCAAAATGGTTACTACTTTGACACAGGAGCTCCGTACGCTGTTTCCTTCCCACACTTTATGAATGCGGACGGAGGCTACTCCCAAGGAGTATCCGGCCTCTCGGCAGCTCCATCTATCCATGAAACGTTTTATGATGTTGAGCCCGTGAGTATGCACTTGGATAATCTATAGTAATTTGGAGCTTAGCAAGATAGTACATAGATTCACGAAACCGTACATATTTATTTTAAAGCTAACCGGTGCCGTGATTGCATCCCGTATCAGGATTCAATGGAACATAAGGCATGGGCCCATTTCCGACCTCGAATATTTTCAAAACGTTCCCGAAATTTTATTTCCGTTATTCTGGGCAGAAGAGGTAAGCTAAAGGAGCTATTTCCAGAGTTTAATTGGGAGACTGACTTTGAATATTGGATAGAGTTTCGACATGGATGGGGATAGCCTTGTTGGGCTCAAAGCGTTCCTGAACAACGGAGGAAGTTCCACGGAAAGAGTTATTACTGAAGCTGGCCAGCTCACAACCACAGTTACGACGCCTTTGCCAGGAACGACCTTCAAGCCCATTCCAACAACAGCAAGTCAAGGCGACGAACTTTCATCTAGTCCTACGCCACCAACCGTAGATACCTCAAACTCGATTTTACTGGAATCACAAATCGAGTGGATCTCTCGAAATATTGACAAGGTTTTAGGCCGCTTGAACATGCTCTCCATTTTCATTGTTCTTACCATTGCATTGCTGGGCGTCTCAGGTACACTTTTTGTCTACACTAGTCGGCAGAAAAGGAAAAGTCCTCCTAGGGTTTTAGATGGCAACATCAGCAATAGGAGAAACAGTTACCCGATTTGGTCAAACGGTCAACAGTCATTCATAACGATTTCAGCCCCAGAGCAAATTAGGAAAGACTGAGAAACAAACTGGTGACGCTTTCTCCTATGCGTACATCATATGTATATAAAAAACCGAATGTATAGAATATCGGGAGTCAGTTGCTTTTAGTAAAAAAATTTAATTTTCAAGATATGAAATATATGAAACCCTATTTTGGGTAAAAAATAAAATAAAAACCAAAGTTCCATACTACTTTTTTGCTGTACGCAATTCCTATAGGTAGGTATTCGAATTCAATTTGACATACTTCCTTGAGATAAATAAACTTTCCGTGCCAGATGTTTTCTTTTTGTCTTTTGTCTTTGAGATATACAAATATGTATGCACCACTGTAATAAATGAATACAATAAAAGTTGGCAAACTAATTGTATGAGTTTTCCTACATCGTCAAACCTATTTGTTCACTAAGGGCTTAGAGTTTAGACTCTAATCGTATGCCAAAAGTTCTGCACAGACTATAGACAATAGATTGCGTGTAGAATGACTATAGGGTTGGATCAAACAAGCCACACAGTCATTACGACCTCAACCTCGAGACGGATTTATTAAATATTAAAAATCAAATAGGGCCTTGACGTCAATGCTTCCTAATTAAGTTCAATAGTTTGACATGAATGAGCTCATAGCCAAAGAGTAGGCCTGAGAAGAGGATCCCGCCCAGCAGCAGTGCAAAGGCCCCGTAGAAGTGCTCAAGGACCAGAGGTTCAGGCCCATGCTCCTCGATAACAGGCTTTGGCTTCCCAATGCTCTGCTCATACTTCCACCTCATTTTCCTTACGTTTCCCAGGTCTTCCTTAATCCATCCGTCTACGAGCCCGCTGTCCACAGCAGGATGTATGAGCCGGTCAAAGTTCCGCCCGTACAGGGCCCTCTTCTCCATAATGACCCCGACGGGGAAGAGGAGCGTGGTGTCCTTGGAGTAAACCAGCGGACTCCGTCCGTAGACGTCGCTCATGTTCCGCGCATTGGCGTACTCCGCAATGCCTTCGTGCAAAATGCAGCTGTAGGCTGGGCGGGAGGCCTTGGTCAGGCACTCCACTTCGTCGGGATACAGCTCAAGCCGACTGAAGATGGTGGAATAGACGGGGTCCTTGGAAGTCTTGAACGTGCTGTAGGCGGCCCCTCTCAAGTAGTTCAGCCCAATCCCGTGTTCGGAACCAGCGAGAGCCGCAAAGGTTTCCGGGATCACAGTGGCCACAGGGAAGGCAATGGCGGACACGAGCTTGGCCCTGTAGGCTGTCGACGTGACGAGGCTATACAGGAGCAGCAGAGTCAGGCTACGATTAGCGAACTTAAGAGCGCGGTACGCCTTTAGACGGTATCTCAGAGAAACCTAACCAAACTTAAGCTAAGATAACTTTAACATAACCTCCCTATGTTAACTTGAACATATCAGTACCGGACTTAACCTAACCATAAATTGACCTTACTTTTACACAGAGTGGTTGAACTCCAGAGTTAGGTTAATACCGGTATAAATATAAATGTGGAGTTCATTCACCCTCCCTTGACCCAGCAACGGCAACTGAACCCTATCTGGACCTAACTTAACCTAACCCAATGAATCCTAATCTTAGCTAAACCAAGCTAAGCTAACTTAATTTAAACTACATTAACTGGACCTAACCTTACCAAAACCTTTGTAATCTAATGGCTGCCATTTAAACTATCACCAATTATCTGTAATTCGAAATTTCTCGCCAATCGAGGAAAATTTCCTCACCAATTACAGCAAATTACGTACCATTTATATGAAATTTATCATGAGTAAAATATTTTGTATCTTACAGTAATTAACGGAATTACAAATAAAATTATATTGTTTGCAATATTACAAAGCCTTGGTCAGGAAATCTGCTCTAATTGGTAAGAGATTTCCAATTAACTGGTGATCGTTTAAATATCCCCCAAAGCTAATCTAGCCCTAACCCATCCCAAATTATATCAATCGTCGTCAAAGTTATACAGAACGAAGCGAAAATTTTACGTCAAACAATCATCATTTTGCCATTGTTACCCCATTACCTGAAGAGTAGCCAAAAAGAGCAGAATAGCTTAACAGGCGTGTATGGGAACAGTACTGGGCCCATTCGATCCTGCTCAAAAAGTGATCCAATGACATAGTCCGCCGTTCCAATCAGGGATGAGCCTTTCCCATCAGGGAACTTAGTCACGAACATGAAGAATCCGCCTGCCACGAAGAGCGTGAGGAGCCAGAAGAGCCAGGTCAGCGCAGAGAAGGGCCAGAAGATGGCCTTCCAGGAGTAGTAAGTTTGAGGCTTGGCCGAGACGAAGATGAACCACTCGTAGGTTATGGGGAAGGAGAAGGCTACAAATAGGTTCCGATGAACGGTTCGGCCAATGCTGAACCCAAGGTCGGCTCGCTTGTAAATTATGTCCGACATTGCTCCAACCCAGGTCCCATTCTTGAGGAGCTGGCCCGTCCCACGGTCCCCGTAGGCGTAGGCCGCAGAGTAGCTAAAATTAAACCGGTCCATGGCCGCGTCGAACCAATACTTATAGGCTCCCCGCTTGGGATGATAGGCCTCGTCCCGCCACTCTATTTCGAAACGCCACTTGGAGCCAGGGCTCACAATCTTCAGAACCCTCCCATTCAGTTGCTGGGTAAAGTCCGGAAAGAGATGGCGGAGGTCCGAAATTGGCACGACTTCTGGCATTCCACCGGCCAGGCAGAAGAAGCAGACTGTGCTCAGAGCCCCGAGATCTAGGCCAATGCCCAACTTGTATTTGACCCTACTGCCAAACTCAGTGAGCAATGCTGAATGGACAGAGTCCTCAGGTGCAATAAAGATATAGTGATCTTGGTCGGTTCGGGTGAGCGGGTTGTACTGTCCGCCTGTGAGCTGGTCTTGGAGACGCCTCGTAAAAGCTTCTATATGTGTAGCTCCATGAATCGGTATAATTACTAGACTACACTGCTCGGTATGCTTGTGGACGTTTGAGTCCCGATCGATCGAAACGTTTTCCCAAATGTTCAGCCTATACTGGCCACCGGCCTGCAGGGCTCCTACGGTTTCAACTATTCTGGAGTTAGACCCGTCTTCCAGAACAAAAATTTCACAATTTTGAAATGCTGACTCGATTAGCCAACTAATGAATTGAGTAGCTTTCTCGTAGGTTTCCGGGTTATAGTTCCTTTGTGCTCTAGCCCCAAGGCTTCGGTACAGTGTCAGTTCAATCGTGATTAGTACAAGGAAGAGCTTCATCCTAGTCCGCTTTGAGGAAGGGAAGTTTCGAGTCAAATGAGGCACAACTGAGTTCCTCTTGATGTTTTATACATTCAACATGAGTACACAATAGTGCACGGTAGTAAAGCTTTTGTCCAATTAAATTTGACTGGCGCTTTCATAGCCCATCCCTAATATGAGGTACAGGTACTACTAAGATTTCTAACCTACTGGAAGGTAAATACCTACTCAGGATTGATTATTTAGACCAGAACCAAATATTGCAATTGACAGGCTTCACATTGAACAAACACACGTCACATCTTTCATATAATGTCTAATATGCGACATTTGTAATGTCATGCACATGACAATTGATTAGTTTTAGTACATATGTAAATAGTGCAGGGAGTCGATGACCGTATTAGAAGAAATCAACGATTTCATCTCTGGCTGCTAAAGGATAATAGCGGCCATATTTCTTGACCCCAGGTCAGGCTTATTAGTCAAGGTCAGGTCAGGCTCTGCTCTGTCTGCAATTGAGCTAAACTTAAATTCAAATTATAATTTATGGAGCTTCATGTAATATAATTGAATTACGCCTATAACATCTGGCGAAGCGCTTATTTTTCTTAATAAATGAAAGAACATCTCATCCGGTTTAGCTGAAATCAACATTTTAATAAAATTAATAACAACGATACCAATACAGCATCAGAAAATAGGCATAAGAAATAGGCCTTGTTATGCGTACAATATATACACAGTGTATGCTACAATTCGTAGGTACAAAAATATATGTATAGAGTTACCGAATAAATATATTTGTCAATATTTGCTGACGCGAAAGAAAGCAGTTATTGGAGCTCCCGAATTATTGGAGGGATCTCAGGACGCCGACAGCCTTTTTGAACCCATTGAAGAAGGAGTCGGCTCCAACGGCGTGGTCATTGTTGGCACAGTAGCTGTTCTTTGAGCTGAGCCCACAGTACACTTTCCGAAACATGCCGGTCCCCATGGTCCAGAGCGAGCTCGACATGGGACTCGTAATGGTTTGGGCCGAGAAGATGGAGCTGTCCTGCTTCTTGAGCCTCGTCAATATTTTCTTGAGCTCAGGGATTGATGCGTCTTCAATGGCCGGGTCGTAGCCGGGCCCCACAGTGGCGGGTTTGGGGTTAGCTGGAACAACGTTCCCAACTCGGCCCTTGTGTCGGCTCTGGGCCAACTTCTGCTTCTGGACTCTCTTGGCCTGGACCTTCTTGGCCTGGACCTTCTTGGCCTGGACCTTTCTCCTCTTGCTCAGAATCGGGAACCCATCCTCCTCTGAAGAGACTTCCAGGCTGTCCAGGTCAGTTCGGCCCGAGCCAGACTTGTCATCATCCTCGTCGTCGTCATCCAGCTGACTGAACACCCAGCTGTGGAACAAAAGTTAGGAATTCAATAACTGTCAATAGTACTTTGTGGCAAGCATTAAATACGAATCTAGTTTTTATAGCTTTCGTCAGTCACCACTACTCCATATAAAGTTGTTTTCACTTGAATTCGAAACGTCAATCTAACATTAATTGAAATGGGCAATATATGTGCCCAGTTTGTAAATTACCATAATGTAATCTCATTGGTCAAACCATAACTTGTTAAAAAATCTGACAAAACTCCTACCAGTTACTTATGGTTACTGTACATATACCTACATATTAGGTATTCAATAGGATGGGAAGCAAGTTTCACTTTAGAGCAGGCGGCAGAGGCGCCCATGAACTTGCATAAAAAAGACTGCCGAAGAATGACGAATAGCTCACCTACACCCACCGCGCAGTTTCATTGAATAATTAATAAGTCTAACGTTTTAGTAATAAGAGAAAACAATCGAATTGTGACGCAGAGCACGGGCGACGAGCAGAGGACAGGCAGACATTGACGAAGAAGGGAAAACTCGTTTTCCTTCTGCGGTGGGGCTCAACAGATCACGATAGTTAGTCTGCTCTGCTGTTCCATTTCCTCAAATATGAAATACATTTAAATGGGTTAACCGATCACAATCCTCTTCAAACTGATTAGTTGAACTAAGTTTTTATAAGTTGGATTTAAAGTGAAACAAGTAGGTACTGAAAGTATACATGTGCTTAGAAATGCCGCATCCATATAAAGATCTTGAACGTGCACTATGGCAGAGCTTCAGGTACACTTGAACAGGCTTGTACAGTATTTTCTGCTGCATAAGAAAAAAATTACAGCCGACAAAATTAATTATTACATTTAAGTAAGTATCACAATTAAATAAAAGTCTACAATTTGTAAAGTATAAATATATTTTCAAGCGGAAATATTAGTAGACTTTTTATTAATTATTTTAATTTTAATTTTTTAGTCATTCACTTTTAGAGATGAAGAGTGATTCCGTCGTAAAAATTGCGGTAGCTAAACAAAAACCATTGTTTTAGCAAAGGTACTTGTTTTACAACCCTTTCACTCATTCCATTAATCCTAATTGCCGGTTTGAATGAACAATAGATGAATAAAACATGATCAGGTCACAAATCGTGGGAAGGCTCTGGTATAATTAGCGTTTTTGCCAGATTTATGTAAACCCGGTGGGCAAGCCTTGATCATATTCAATGAGGAATACTGCTACTGACCTACTATATTGAAGGTTTGAATTTTCCCTTTCTACGCCCAAAAGGAAGAGGGATGGTTGCAAGTTGGAAGAATTTTGCACTGTGCCAAATGCTAGAGGATGATGCGACGTGAGAAAGGGAGAGTGATGGTCAGGCTATGATATTTTGCATGTGCATATTCCTACTGCATACATAGTATACTACAATGCATGTATAAAGTAACGGAAATATCTTAAAGTTAATGCAAAATACAACCTTCTCTTTCTTACAATAAACTCACACCGTAGCCAGTAGGCTGAGATTAATTTGTTCAAAGGATTAGAAAAAGATTGTTTGTAAAGTGTAAACATCCGCTCGATTCCTCAGCTAATTCATTTCGTTCAAAGGAAAGTGTAAAGAATAAATAGAAAAGTTTGAGATAGTAACATGACAACTTTTATTAATCCACCTGTCTCTGGCCTTGATGGGATGCATGCATATGTAATTATGAGATGTAGGTACATCGGTGATCGACAGCAATTTAGTAGATTCACAAGGTCATATCCAGTAGCTATTGCTTTCTAGTCTATGTCGTTTCTATGTATGTATGTACTCTGGGCTGTTAAATCAAGTATGTCCAGAATATTAAGTCCGACTCCTGAATCCTGATCAAGTGCTATGCTGTAATCTTAGCCTTTCATATATACAGTATACAGTAAATTGATTAAAATGTTAAGACACTTTGCACGTGAAGAAGCGGTTAGTGCATAATTAAATGGTCGCCACTCAATTATACATACATACTATGTATATACTAACATATAGACCTTTTTCCTAGCACTTCAAATGCTCGAGGATAAAACGAGCATAATTTGGCAAAACCCGAAAATGCATAAACATTTTTTTGTGTAAGACTTTACTGCGAACAATACCATTAATTCATTTATAATTTAGGACAAGGAGATATCGTCAACACTGGAGAGAATTTAAAATCAAGAGACATTACGGTAATCACCACAATCTCCATAACTTCCAATTTTTGGAGACACCACTCTCAAACAAAATTTTGAATACTTTTTCAGACGTAATCAGTAGCAATACGTACAAGCTTGCTCTACTTACTGGTTTGATTTAAAAACAATTTATTATTACAAGTTTTACTTCTTCACAAAAATTAGCTAAACTGGGTATACCCTTGACAGGCCTCGTGACCTTAACGAAATGCCCGGCTTTTCCCCTTCGAATGGTTTCAAAAGCCGGACTAAAAATAAAAACTTGCCTGAAAATTTTGCAAGCATCTGCTTGTTCTATAATTTGCAATCTAAGCAATATTGAGAACACTAGTTCATTTAAAAAGCGCGAATTTACGTGCTCCTTTTGCTGTCAAAAATGTCCAAATATTAGGCGGAGCCAGGTTATTTATTACCTCAGTAAGTTGTTGGCCCATCGATAGTAACCATGGTTCTTGTGTGTAAGTGCTGCTCGTCCGGTTCC
>JAQFZY010001429.1:0-15730 GCA_034696285.1 Hypogastrura burkilli | reverse complement strand
ATTTTCAGAAAATGTCAACAAAAGACTGAAAAATCCGTTGCTAGGGGCCATGTTTTTGGCCCTTAAGGCCCTGACCCTGACCCCTTGACACTAAAAATCCCGTATTCACACTTGGTCTTTGTATTGGTCATAACTTTTTGTGGAACAATTTTGGTGAGCGTACGTTGAGAAATGCGACCAGGATCCATCAGACAGAGCAAAATCGGCTATAATTTTATAAATATAAATATTATATTTTATATATTTTTTAAATTATGTTCATAATGTTACCTTCTTCATCGTTCATTGACCTATGTCAAATGGGATTGCTTGAGGTCTGGGATGAAGGATTTGACCCAAAAGGCTGAATGGCTACATATTCAACATTATTTGAAGTTTGCTGAGCTTCCATAGTTTTTAATATTTAGTTATACTAGTTGTATACTGTACAATAATTGTAATAACACGACACCTGACTAGGTTCTAATTTCTAATTAATTCCTTCTGAATTTTAATTATTTTTATGTGTTAATTTCAGAACGGAAGTGTATAGGATTTCGTGATGACTACCTAAGCTAGTTTGATTTGGAAGTTTTCTGCTTGACGACGATTCGGGCCTGAGGTGAGTCCAAGTCCAAAGCTTTGAGTCGTTTGTTCCTAAAAGGGATAAAGGGTCCTTATACTACTGGAGATAGTAGGCTCATGTGCTTTGGCTAGCTCGCTCGCCTGCCTGCCGGAGGAGGAGATGAGTTTTACTACGATTGTTGTGGGTTCGTGTAAGGGAACTCCCAATTCTCCGTCCCATGCCTGGGCTGAGTGAGAGATTCTGATGTTGGGCTTTTGGCTGGCTGCTGCTGCTGGCTGTAGGAGAGATCTCTGGCTCAACGGTCTCCCTGGTTCCCTCCACTACTCACTCACTCAATCTCTGGCTCTTCACACGGGACAACAATAAGGCCAAAGGCTCTCCCGCAAAAGAGTTCTACAGACTCTTAGTACCACTAAAGCGTGTCCTCTAGTTGCATGTCTTCCAATCATCCGTTCCAGTCATTAGTTTAGTAGTGCTAGCTCAGGAGCGTGGTAGAACAATCAAAGTTCAGAATTGAGGTAAGTCAACTCATTACAATTTTGAATTGATTTGTCACTCGGACGGCGTCATTCTGCTGATAACTAAAGGAAAGGTTTGAATTGAGTCTGGAGCATATAGGCATAGACCCTAATTTAAACGGTTTTATTGTTTGCTCAAACCTATTGTTTTAATTACTGTCCAGAAGGGTTTGGGTTTGAGGGTTGAGTGAGTGCGAGTGGTTGGTGAGGATTCTCATTTCTCATGGCCATAGCATGTGATGCCGGAGAGTAGTCGTTGGGAATCCGTCCCGCCAAAACTTCTCTCCCCAACGGCTAACTTTTCCCATGCTCACTTGCCTGGTTCCTATCTAGTACTATCATGAAACATAATGAAGTAATTGGATGATAAGGTCAACTCTGGGCCGCTTCCTCTCTCAATCCCCTCTATTATATACTAATGTGTAGATAAATGTAGATCCTGCCCAAATAAGAACTAACTATGAGCTAAGAATATCAGCTCTTGAAGAATAATACTCTTTTCTGAGCAATGCCCTCTCTCTGATACTACGATTGACGGACAAGTAACTAATCGAAAAAAAAAAGTTTAACTCCTATTTAAGTTACAAATTAGTATCAAAGTGTTATGATTGTAAGGATTAATCGTAAGGATTACGAATATTGCTGCCTAGCGGCTTAGTTTTTATTTGTGTGTAGCAGAGTACCGAAGCCGAAGCGTCATGATTTTTCCCATGTCCCCTACCGTTCTGAAATGAGCTTAAAGTTGTACCTGATTGGCTAATATTTGTTTTACATTGCTATTCCTTCGGTATTGTGCTCAACTCTAAGGCATGGAGAATAAATAGAATATACCACAAGGTCCTGTTTAAACCATTTTCCCTAACTTTGACTTTGCAGACTGAAAAGAGTTCTTGGCTGACGACTGTGATGACGACAACCACAATAACTCTTGTACTATTGTGATTTTGGACTGAGCTCATTCCTTTCCAGATTGCTCATTCTTGGATCTTCGACCCCAATCCTGCCCCTCCAGAAACTTCAGATTTGAGAAGATGATGCAAGGCGGGCTAATGGCTGGTGACCTCGGGGCCCAGAACCTCCTCCTATGCCCTCATCCTATTTTCCGGAAAAGAATGAGGGTTGAGGAGCTGGAGAAGAGAGGTTCGACCTCGAGATGCCTCTTCGGCGTGCCTGACCCCCTTGAGAACTCCAACCTCATGGCCAAGATAGAGGAGGCGGCCTGTGCCGACTTTCGAGGGAACTGGAACTTTGACCCCCGACTCGGTCTTCCGACGCCCACCCTGGTCCTGGGGGAGACTGACGAGAGGAGCCAAGGCGGCCTCCGCTGGACCCAAGTCATTAGTCAAGATGAGATGGCAGTTGAGAATGAGAGTCGGTTCGAAGTCCCAATGGGCCCGAATCGGGGCCCAGTCACGCTCCTCTTCGCCCCCTCCCCCCTCTGCCCCTCAAAGGAAGAGACTGAGAGGCCGGAAATGAAGCCTGTCGTCGGAGACTCGTCCCCGCTCAACGTCTCAATGGAGAGTGTGTCGGCCGAGGAGGAAGAAGGGAGTCCTACCCTCAGGAGTCAGAGTCCGAAAGGACATTCTCCCTCCCGCCAGTCACACATGCCGAGTCCCCCGGTCAAGCGATTCGTATCGTCCATCTCGGTACCCAACCTCAAGCAGCGATGCATAACAGGTAAGAAAATGATTCCGCCGAAATCTTATAATTTCTAGATGATTCACCCAATATTTTTAGAAGTCTCATTTTCCCCATTCCTGGTATTGTACAGTCTATACAATGCGTAGGAGATCTTAGTCTCAGGTGGACTTTGGAAGGATTAGAAGCTAGGAGCTGTGCATGGTGGCCATGAGGTAGTTTACGATCCTGTTTTGCATTCAGAAGAGATAGTTTGGCACAAGGTCATTGAGTAGCGGGAAAAGGGGAGATGATGTTTGGTTACCTACATTCCATTATTAGCACATTTGCTCCGGCGGCCTGCACTCCTCAATACGTAAGAGCCACATGTTGGGACTACGTTTTTGCTCCTACCTGCCTTACCTTGCAGCGAGCACGGTATGCCTGTAGTGACCTACACAGAACTTGTTCTTCTGGAATGGCAAAGGCAAACAGTAAATCCTTCTCATCATTCCCTATACGCAGTGTAGGCAGTTGTGTAATTTTTACAACTCTCCATTTGCCCGCCTTCTGCAGGCGAGTAGGTATGAATTACATTGTAAATGGCGGACAAGGTTGCTTAGTCATTAGAGTAAATGCGAGGAAATATGGAGGGATACAATTTTAACAGGCCTAATCTCCTTATCCATCACTATTTCACTATTAGGAGGAGATGTAGGTGCACAAAGGATAGGCGGCACGGGCTGTGCGCAATTGCCGTAGACCGTAAAGTATATTAAAATTAGTTTTAGCAAGCATATTAATCGCTCTTTGGCTAGTTACACTATGTAAGAGGGTTTACATGGGTTATTAATTATACGCCGCATAGCCAGTAGGCGGATGGCGGATAGAAGCAAGCATTATTTAGTAGTCCTTCCACCTCTTCTGTCAGCATCATAGCCATAGCTCATAATTCATAATACAGGAAATCCACTTAGCCTAGGCATATAGTGGCATTGTCAGATAAGAGTATATTGTTGTATGGGACAATGATGCAGAGCATTAAGTAAACCTTGGCCCTGGCTCCAGACTCAACTTGAAATATCTGTAAATCAATGAGTTCGAGGCTCCTGTCCATCCATATGGCTTACATTCTGTGACCCGAGGAGCTGATCTTGAGCTTGACCATAGTGGCCAATTCCTTGCGTAACTGCCTAGCCTAGCCCTCAAGTATTTGCCCATGCCGAGCCCTATTCTGTAGTATTACATATAATCGTCATTCTTGGCATTAAACCTGTGCAAATATGTATAGTGTCTCACTCTCACTCATTTCGAGGATTTATGAACGGAATTCCAGTCTCTAAGGTCATCTCTGAGACGCTTCTCGCCCAATCCCAACAGTTGTATTTTTTTATCTCTCCTCTTCTGATGCACTTTACTCTCTCTTTCACTTTTTGGAGGGATAATTGTCAATTATCAGGCGGAGGAGGGAAAAAATAAGTTTCCCTTGACTTTGTTAGAACTAAGGTAAATAGAGAGTACTGGAGTAGTAGTAGTACCTACTAAGAAGACTGGATAAGACCGGCGGATTCCAAGATCTCTGTCTCCAGGGAATTGGTATTTAGGTGACTGTAGAAAGATAGGACAAGGTAGGGGCATGAAAAAAAGGATTTAAGAAGAAGTCAATTAGAGTGAACTGGATTCAGTATGACTATTCTTGGTGTAGATAAATATATAACTCAATCATACTGCAGGAGCTAGATTTGGAATCTTTTGGAGACGCTGGAGACGATCGACAAGAACTGACCTTAGGTCCTAGGTTATGCCTGACGAGGACAGTGAGTTTGTCCGTCCCTTCAGCCATCATGCTCACTCTTTATCATCTCTCCGTCTCATATTTCATTTTGTTTTAAAGATTTATCCCATCGGAGGGATTAGGAGAAGGCTCCATGCTGAGGGTGCCTAATTTATACGTTGGAAAGGGAGAGGATGAGTTAATAACTTATTTTTTCGGAAGGGAGCCCCGTTTCATAAGGGAGATACAGGGCCCTTGGACATGACTTCACATGCATTAGTACAGTGTTTGACTGTCAAAACGGGAATTCGGCTCATGTTGAGGAGGCTCTTCCTAAGATCTCGGGTTACAGGCAGCAGTCTGGCCTGACGCAAGGCCAGGTTCCCAGTCCCCATATGTCCCACAGAACCCAACATTTCCCCGCATGCCATAAAAAGTCACACATATTTCACCAAGGAAGATTCAGAAGCTTCTGGCGGGCATATTCTTTGCTAAAATCCAGCCGAGTCTAAGCTAAATAGTTACCCGGCACCGGATACGCATAGCAGAAAGAGGATCCACGGATACGGGTATTACCGCTTTTTGGAGCCATAAGTCAGTCATATTCATATCTGAGACACTCATCACGATAAGATGTAGGATGTGGGCCTCTTCTGGATTCTGCACCAGGGCCTAACCCACTGACGCTGACTCGGCATGCCCGAACAGGATAAAGACTACAGGCCACAAGAGGCAAGGCTACCCGCATATGCAACGCATCAGCAGTCCAGACACAGGAACATTGTTGGGGGGATGAACCGAGAAGGAAATTCATAGTTGAGCATGACGTGACAGACGCACATGTGCCTAGACCGTCGGGATGAGGAATCCGGACAAGATCCAGAAATCTAATGTTCATGTCGTCTGGCCATAATACACCATTTTGAGGAGTTTATGGGCCTGTCTAGGCACATTTTTAAAAAGCCAGACATTCTTTAAACACGTAGTCCACCCTTATCTCTCCCACTACCTCATTGCAAGGCACTCGCCTAACTAATCTCTAGACCTAAAACAAAGGGAGTGCAGTTGAGGGGTCTCCCCTCCCTACTAGCCTGATATGTCTATGTCCTGATCCTGAGTCGTGGTCGTGACTTGACTCACTCAAAGCAAGCATAAAACTGTTTTTCTAATTTTCGGCTTCTTTCTCTTTCAGATTACATGAAAGTGAAGAAGTCGAGTCGGGCCGTGAAAAAGATTCTGCGATGATCTCTCCTGTGTTCAAATCCTTGGAAGTCTGCTACTCAAACCACAAGAAGGGAGAGGAATTGATGAGCGTCAGCCAGGACTCCCTGCAATTTCTACATAAGGTTCACTATGAGGACACCTTAGTCATATAGTTAAAAGATACAATCGTTTGCTGGTTGAATGCTTCTGGTGACCGGTATTGGTGTGGGTTTTCTTTTCTTAAATAAGTAGAGGACTAAGGCTAGGTTAGTAGGTTTAGTTAATCCTTGATTACTTGATTAGTCTCAGGGGAGCCAGAGAATTCAGAATTCAGAATGATCGTACTGATAGGTGTAATGTAAGATGTAACCCCTAACAGTTCAGGCTCCAGACTGCAGTAGTGAAGCAACGATAGGATACAAAAGAGTGCTCTCCTTCTTTCTATCCAACTTCAATCCAAAATGAATCTAGTCCTGGTAATCTCCTACAGTCATTCTACCTATTTAATACACTTCATACTACAATACATACTGCAGAGTACAACTGAGCTCCTGGAATGTATGTAAAACTAGTAGAAAAATTGTTACATGTTTATAGGATTCCCTAGTTAGAAGTTTACTATGCCTGGAAAACAGAAGTTAATTATTTTAGTAGTTTCTAGTGAGTACCAGTACTAGTGTCGATACAAATTTTATAGTAGCTAACAGCTAAATAGTTAACTAATTACTAGTTAGTAAGCAAGGTGTAAGACAAGCTCAGTCACTCCCAGGAATCCAATACAGTGGTAATGGTACAGAAATACAGATAATATGAATAAACATGTAATAAGATTTAAGGAGCCAATCCGTACAGAATACAAATATTATTACCTTAAACCCAAATGTTCGTCTTACGACTGCCTGTAAGGTAGGCAAGGAATTACTTTTGTATAAGAGCTAGCCATTAGTTTGGAAACCAGAATAACCCATCAATAATCAATACTAATGTTATGCAGCTATAAGGAATGTGAGTTCATAATGACAGCCTTGTTCCTGACTGAATCATTTTCCATTTCTTTCACAACCACCGACTGATTTACTCATTTCAAGTTTAAATAAACAATTGCTACATATAATGGGAATTTTCGCGTGTGTAGGGTCATTTTATTTATCTAATCGAAGGCAGTACGCCTAATTAAATTAATTTTGTAGTGGTGGCTGATATTTTATGCAGTCGAGGAAATGCTGACTTCTGGCAAAAAAAAATCGACTCTGGCGAAAGTCGTCAATTGATTTGTTATTATTATTACGACATTATCAGTACTGAGTCAGGCCGATATTAGTCCGTGTTTGGCCAGAAGTCAGTAGGTACTTTTGTTTAGGTCCCATGATACCATAAGTGATTTCCCATGGTCCAGCCTGAAGCTTAATTGTGGGAGGTTGAAGATAGTCTGTGGGATAATGCAGAGTGCATGGCAGGTTGTAAAGAAGCATTCGGCGTTCATAAAAAAGGGAGAAGGGGAAAGTGAAGAGTAGGCTTGCTTCCTGTTGATCTTGTCTGTGCATTGACATAATCCTTTTACAGTTTCTGGAACCAAAGTGCCCGTAGACTTGCTAATGTTCCTATAGGCACTCCTCAATTTCCATTAGACCAAGGGGCCGGGACTGAAGTCCTTGTAGGGATGATGGAGAGCGAGCCTCTGGAGCTGGACCAAACGAAACGACTTCAGGGATGAGCAATCAAGCTTCAATCCGCTTCCTATTTGAGTTTCAAAGGGAAAAGCAGAAGAAAGGGCTCCCCAGTCCCCGTCATGCAAAGAAAATTGCCTGCACAAAGAAAATGTGTACGTACTTATTCTACATACATACATATGTACATAACGTGCGTAGAGTATAATGCTCATTTGGGAGCCGGAGGGGTCTTACTTTTACGAAAACAATTGGAAGGCTCATAAATCCTCGGCTCGTATTGAGTCGAGATTGGAGCCTACTACTTGAACCTCCGGGAGGGAAATTGGCGTGCTAAGGCTCCTGATTTTATGGTTCTGTGCGGACGTTGTGCCGATTTCGCCTGGCCAACTTTGGGTAGGATCTAGGACCCACTGAGCTACTTCTTCCGGCAACTCGCCCCCACATCAATCTGTTGCCGTGGATTAGTCATTTCTTCCATTTCGGAGTCGTCATACATGGTCACATGCGGAAAGGAAGGGATGCTGCTTCCCTTGAAGCTTGAGCCTTGTGTACCTTGTACTACCTCCCCTTGTTATTAACAGGTGAGTAATGCGTTGTTGGGATACTATACCTAATATGGTAATATGACCCAGGATCAGGAACATTGGATCCTGCCCATCCTCCCAACCTACCCGACCGTGGTCTGGATTCTAAGCTCTATGGGCACTGGCCGAGATGCAAATAACAGTCTACACTAAAACAACCCTTAAAACTTGACAAAGGCATTTTGTGCGTATAGAAGTAGGAATTCCGAAAAAAAACATGGCATCAAATTCATTTGGCAGGTTAGCTAAGTTTTCCATTTCAACTGACTTGTAACTTAACTTAAGATCAGATTGAGTCCCATTTAGAATTTTAGACGAAGGTGTTATAGCTATAGTTGTGAACGTTTTTACGTTTACACTAGACAAAGGAAGAATCAAGTCTTTAAGATTGACGGAAGTCTGCAAGTGTCATCCACAAATACGGGGACGGGGCTTGAAGATTCGTTAATGGTGTACGAAGCGTGACAGACGACGGACCTCCATTTACGCTTTACACTAAAGACTGGGAATAAAAGGTCCTGTCCTGTATTTTAAGGAAGCTAAAAATGATTGAAATCTGGCATTAAGAAAATACTTGTAGCCGCTAACGATACAGCTACACCTTAAAAGCTAACCAAGCATAACTAAGCTAATCTGATTTCTCCGGTGGCGTCCCCATTCTGAATCTCAGAACACCGGAATGACACCAACAGTTCTTTGGCTTTCGTATGTGACACCCTAAGTGTAGTACAAGTTATGTTCTATACCGTATTTAACATAGCATCGTAAGGGTAATAATTATGTCTCCAAAATGGAGGCCCGTAACTACAATATTTCAACCTTCAACCCCTTCTGCTTAAGAGAAGACCCAAATGGGTATAAGTAATCTTTTGTCATTTAAAATAATTTATATGACTGAGGAGATTGGTGGGCTGAGGAATGATCTGGGCCTCTTATCTCCCTACATCTCAGGTAAACTGTAAAAGTTCGTGTCAGGCATGTATTTACTCTTTAGGCAAGGTATAATCATTTTATTTTTACTTCCAGACCCATGACATCGTCTATATATAGGGGGACTCCTCCGTGTCGGTGTAAATAATATGATCCTTTTAATCTCTGGAGATCGTAGGAGAGGATTGAACTTGGGCTAGGTCCGATATATTTAGTACCCTCATTTTCCCCGACCTGACTTTCCGTGTCTATTCCCTTGTATGTAATTTGAGGCTAGGGCTAGTGCTCGGACTCGGAGTGTCCCAGTCCCAGGCCTCGAAGGAAGAAGCCAAGTGTCATTTTATGGAGGAGGATGGAAAACTAAGGCCCTTGTACTGGCTCATTTTTTTTACCTTTAAAGGCCTCTCTGAAGTCTTTACGAAACATGCTCTGATGATGATGGGGTTGGTTGTCCCTTCAAGTCCCTCTTGTCTCTCTTTCACCCTTCCTCTCTAATTTCTTGGGGGTGGCTCCAAGAAGATCCTTAAATCTTAACTTCTGGAACATGTGTAATGTGTATGATGGAAATCAGAGCTCTGGCAAGGTAGATATGTATTTTGTACTGACTCTACGATCAAGGAATTTGACCGAACTCTGTATGCATGCACCAGCTAAAGGGCACGTGTGGATTGTGAAGCCATGCCTGCCAGGGCTAGGTGCCAGGTGAGAAAGCCATAGACATAGGAGCCATTAGGCAGCAGTCAAAATAAAATTAGAATTTCCAGCCTCCTCTAATGACTCAGTTGCAATGAAATCTGCGGATTTTTCCCGTTTCCCCAGATCCTCAGCAGTGAATAGTGGCAGTAGCAGAATGAGAATGAGCACATTACCAAAATAAAAAAACAAACAATTAAAACAGAGACAGTTAAATAATATAGGTAGCTTATGTAGGTATTGTATTTTCATGCGGAGAAAAGGCTTGTCGCGGATCCCGGATAGGGTTTAATATATCCAACTAAAACCAACTCTAATTTGACTTTTAAGATTTTCGGTAACTGTATGTTTCTCCTTGCACCTTGTACGAAATCCTTAGCCCGTAGATTATCGAAGAAGATAGGAAAAAGATTCTATTTAAGATAATGAAATCTACCTGAGTCCTGTAATGAGTGACATTTTAAGGGCCGCTCCGGCCCGAGGCATGCCACGTACGTACGGCTCTGTCCCTGCATGGACACTGTGCTGGTCCCCCATTAGGAAAACCCCCACTAAAATAAAGATTTCCCCCAATACACCAAATCAGAAGGGGTGGGTGGAAAACGGATGCACAGTGCTGCATGTAGTTTCGAATGATAAATAAATGCTTTATGTCGTAAAAGCTGTTCAGAAAGGTGTACTTAACTACTACTTTTAATTTTATTCACAGTAACTAAAATGCATAAATTCACCAAAAAATCCAAACAGAGCTTTCGGAGTATTATATCAACAGAATAGATAGGTAACATTTTACAATCAATTAAGTCCACCACCACTATAGGTGCCCACTAGGGCTGCTAACCTCGAAATCTCTATCTCGAAAATCTCGAAAAATCCCGGTCTCGAAATCTCGAATATCGAGATCGAGATTCATATAGTGAAAGCACATGATATTCACATGAAATGACAGTATTCTCATTCTCTCTGGCTCAAATCAGTTACTTTCGCCAAAGTTAAGTATGTATAGAGCGAAGAACGTATAAATGCTTCTCTTTTCTAAATAAAGTCGACGTCCAAAACACTTAACATTAGTTTACTTGCGTGAGGTCTGAGTTCTTAAGTACTTCTTTTACGAACATTAAGTAACAGAGTAACACATACTTAATTTAGTTCGGGTTAAAGAGCTATTGGGAATTGGGAATTGACTTGAGAATGGAGCAACGGATTGCCGACTACTTTGAACGAATTTCAGGGCTGGAATATAAGTGTACTCAGTGTGAAGCAATAATAAAAGAAGAAAAAACATAGTCATTCTAACAGCGCTGCACGGTAACTTCAATATATTCTGGTTTATATTATTAGCAGCGCAACTTAACTCTCGATATTGTCATTAATTGCTAAAAAACACAATTCAATTTTCGACCTGGTATTGAAGTATGAATATATGTACATAGGTGCCCTACTGGTCGATTCAGCATGTTTTATAACCAATCTCGATCTCCAAAATCTCGAAATCTCGACACCATAAATCTCGAAATCTCGAAATCTCGACCTCGAAATACCCGGCGAGATTAGCAGCCCTAGTGTCCACTATTATTCTTGCCTTAAATAAAAGATAAAGTAAAGTTTAATTTTAAATAGATACGTAATTATATCTTCCATCTGGTATTAAATGATGCCTAAGGAATTTATTTTAATAGATACAGGCTCCATCCAGACTTACAACCATATTTAAATATTCTGTGAGAAATCAATCGCTGCACAAATAATTAAAACTGTAGGTATGACTTGGCTCTGACATATTTATGCATTGAATTGACGACCACCCGAACCAGCAACACTGTACTTCGGCTTTCTACCCACCCCCTTTTCATTTGGCTTTGGGGGAAACCTTTTTTTTTAGTGGGGATTTTCTTAATGGGGGTTTTCATAATGGGGTATAGTCGACACTGTGCATGGAACCAGTCTGACCTGATGAACAGCGGGTATGTTTGGGCAGGTTCACTTCTGTCACCTCCTGTTTTGATTCCATCCAATTTGACTCTGGGCCCTAAGAGGAAGGCCCCGCTACGGTCCGCCTGTTCATTGAAGCAGAACAATAAGTCAATTATGACCGTCCCTGTCCCCTAAAATAGTCTCCTTGTTCTCTCGAGCAAGAGTTAAAAATGTGGCTCTTGAGGGACAAAAGGTCTTGGCCCCTCCAGTCCCCGGGCCGGGCTTCGGAATGACTCGTAGTGACCAATCACCTATTTAAATCCCGGCCTGCTACTTGAGCATGCTCTAAAAATCTCCACATTACGTCTCCTCATGACTCCAATCATGCATTCATAAATAGTCATTTTGGAGTCCAGGCCCAAGACCCCGGGGACTCCCACTTTGAACTTGATTCAGTTCCAGACAATAAGCCCACGCCCAACGGCCCTTCCAATCATCAAGGACCAAAGGTGTTAGGCTCGTGCTGGCTCTATTATTCATAATTTCCAAAAAATCTAATTTACAAAAAAGTTTCAGAATGGAAGCTTGTCAAACTCCGTGCTCATGGGCTCCTAATTGAATATCAAATGGCTAATTTTTGTATAACTCTCCGGTCTCGAAGCACAGCCGACGATATATATGTATACACGCTTCGGCGGCTGGATCCGGATATGACAATTTTGCTCTGAATAGTAATTATGTAAATATGTATCAGATATGTAGGCGGAGGAGGTAATTTGATAATAATGCCGAAGAAGGAAGACGGGGATTGCGTGTTTAACCATTTCGTCCCCTCGTTTTCAACAACAGGAGGACGTCCGCGTCGGCTCACTTTCGTTTCAACGATACGCTTTCTTCCCCAAAGTTTGACCCAGAATCGGAAGCTTTGCTTTGGCTTCTTCGGAAGGAAGCGGCTTTTTTTTTCAATAAAAAAAAAACTTGTTACAGTTGTTATGTGTTCATGTTACAGTTAACGTGAACACATAAATCGATGGTAGCAGCTTTATTCGATTGCTTATGGTGAATATGTATAGCTTTTTTGTTTTTGCGCCGGTGAAAGATTTAATTAGGGGCAGCGGCAATTTACTGGAATATGTTGTATTCAAAGCTAACTTTTAATGGAAGCATAACGGGAAACAGGGGCGGTTCTAGGATTTTACCGAGTCGGCTAAAATGGGCAAAAGTATTTACTGCGTATGTCAAGCCAAGCAAAAGTTGCTGGACAACTCAGTAAGTAATTGTTACATTTTATTTCAGAATTAATTCTCACGGCATACAGTATGTAATGTACCTAACTGTGCCAAGTATGCTCAGATACCAAGATACATATTCTGATTTACCAAATTCAAATAACGAAAATCTTCAAGTCGGCTAACTGGACCCTCGGGTTGGCTATAACCGACTTAGCCGATTACCTAGAACCGCTACTGACGGGAAATGAACTTTTTGAAGAAACAGATTTTCGTTTTCCCTAACAAGACAGGGGCCACAATTCGGGCCGTTTTCGATTCCAGTAAAAGATACACCTTTTTTCTGTCGGCAGGTTATATTAGACTACGAAGGTTACAAGGTACAAACAATGCAATAAAAATTGTGTTTCACCATAAAAGAGGGTAGGTCCAAGTTCAGACCGTGAATAATATACTGTTGACATCTGAACAGTATAACTACAGAGAATCAAAATAAGGTCAAAAATGGGAAGGACGGCAAGACCCATAACGGGAAACCTTCACGACCCATCTACAGTATTGAAGGCTCGGTATATAAATATATTGAAATTAATATTAAACAATGAAATTGGGAATAAATACGGTTCATTAAATTAATCAAGCATATTTATTCTCTTACTACTGAATTACACTCACTAAAGTTCTGAAACTTAACAGAGCTAATCCATTACTGACTTCTGGATATACTTACTCACACTCCTGAAGGAAACTGACTTACTTGAATATGGATGCATAAGACGTAACAAATTTTCAGTGACCGAAAATTATAAATTACATATGTATATAAACGCCATCTGATCCGAAACAATCTAATCTTATTATTAGTTTTGTGGTAAAAAGTGCAATTTATTTTGCAAGAGTCAACATATTTGTACAGCCAGAATCACTGCGCATTATTTTTACGTGCCGTAATAAATACTGAAAATCTTAGAAGCTTCTATAATTCTCTTCCATGAACGTCAAGAGTCACAACAATTCACCTCTCGATTGAATCTGATTAACAGTATATCGCTACACAAATCGGAACCATAATGAAGGTTTACTGCTAACTGCCAGTGACTCCTTGATATCAATTATCAATATTGACAATTAAATTACTAAATGAATAAATACCGATTCTAACAGGGCTATAGAATTTTAGCTGTAACATGCGTTATACTGAATATTATATTGTGTTTGAGAACGGGACGGCACTTGTGACTCTGAAGTTGGCTAGTCGAATACAAAGTGGGGACTTGGATTGGAATTTGGAATCCGTACAGTGACTATGCTACTGATTGTTCAGAAGGAAATTCGAATGAACAATAAGTCGTAGTCAACTAGGGACATAGAGACGAAAGGGAAAGTAATAGTCGTACAACTCATTGTAGATAATCACAAAAGTATCACTAACGTATCATGTTTTGACACAAAAGTCCCTCCCTATACCATATACCACCCGTTAAGCATTTTCAAAACAGGGAGAATAGAATGTGTGGTAAAGAGCTGAAGTAGAGGGCCCACTCGTAGCCCGTGCCTTGGGGAAATTGAAAATGTAATAATGCTCCCACCCTTCCAGGTTGACACATGGTCAAGATGACGAATGAAGTTAGAGAAAAAAAGCTCTTGAGATTTTGCGTTCTGAGCGTCAAGCGTAACGATGCTTTGATAAAATAAAGCTTTGAGGAAATTGAACATTTCCCCACGTGCGGAACTGCTGAGAGACGCTCCTTTTGTTTAAGATCCCAATTTTTAAATATATGCAAGCCCGGGCAGTAATTGGATAGAAAAGCGTTAATTCGGGAGTCCTGAACCCTTCGGGGAGGACTGTTGCTTTTGACGAGCGGATTTTTTGAGAGGAAAGTTGTGATGATGGGAGAGGTGACAGAATGTGGGGCGTAGTAAATTGAGTTGAGACTTGTCCTCACCCTCAAAGTCGTATTTGTATGGGAGAGTCCGCCTAGGCCGCCGGAGCCGGGTCCTCCTGGTCTAATGAAATGGAGCTCGGAGTAAATTGAACACGAGTTATAAAGTAGGCTTTTTTATCTGGGCTCGGTTGTCAGGGGAAGATGATTGATTACACGGAGGACGGCTTGATCGAGAGATGAGGCGACGATCCTCCGTAGAATAAAGAACCGCCGAGCTGTCTGCGGGCCAAGGCTCCAGGCCGCCATTCTCGCCCGCCTCTCCCCACCTTTAGTCCTAACAAATTCAAATGAGAGAGTCCCTTTTACTTTTGTTCGGAATCCAGATCAAGACTTGATAGGGAGGCCAGGAATAGTTTTGACGGCAACTCAATGTAATATTAATGAATGGTAGTGTCAGGGGTGTTGAGGGCCTTCGGAACGTGTGGCAGCGTTTTATAACAATAACGGATCAGAATGTAGTTTATGCATGTACTGCGTAAATAGGATAGGACAGGCTGGAGGAGGAGGTGGGGGTTCTATGTATACCTCCGTCAACTTTAATTGGTATTTACAACCTACCGCGGGTGCATCCTTGCCTACCATTAATACGAAGCATTCAGTGGAGTAAATTCTATTCGAATATCGTGTTTTTAGGCAAATCCAACAGGCAGGCATTTTAAGTGTACTAAGTGCCTTGTCCTTTAGAGTATCAAAAAGTAGTAGAACCCAAATGGCAATTCCTCTTCCATCTCCAAGCCCGATATTTACGTATTGTTCCAATAACTTAATTCCTGCCAATATAAACTTAAAAAACGTGAAAGTTGTATTGCAAAGTGACATTAAAAAGCGCCACGCGTCACTCTTGAGCTTGGTCTGTGATCTGTGAGTGATCTGTGAATGCAAAGTGTAGGCAGTACGTACGTACGTACGCTGTAACCCTGTGACTTGGTTGGGAGTAAAGAGACACATCTACCGGCAGGGATCTGTGCCATAAGGTACGTGTACTACCGTAGCCCAACGTGAATGGGAGGAGGCTGTAGCTCTGTAGTGCCAGTCCAAGCCTGAGACTTCTCCTTTCTACTTTGTCGAGAAGCAACGGCCGCAGTGG
>JAQFZY010001428.1:0-15731 GCA_034696285.1 Hypogastrura burkilli | reverse complement strand
CGAACATTTTCCACCTTTTACTTGTTTATTTACATGGAAAATGTTGTTGTCATGGGGGTTTCACTCAGGCAAAAAATCAGCCAATTTCATAATCTACTCGATATGATTACGTTCCTGTTACTGGCCTAATGTTAACAGACTTCTAAGCCTGTGTCTAAAAAAAAACTTTGAAAAAAAAAGAAACTGAATCGGTCGAAGCCAATTTTTCCGGTGGAAGCTTAAAGAACCCGTTAAGAAGTTAGAAAACTTGGGGACGCCAAATCGGAAATCGAAGCTTAATTAATTGCAGAGCAGGGAGCCGAAGCTTATCATTAAGCTTAAAAATTTGACAAAACTATCAACGCAGGTGGAAGAAAAGGATGGTAACGCGTGATTAGATCTGATATGTACGGAGCAATTTAAAGCGTGACCCACAGACGCACGGACAGACAAGACCATCCCATAAGACCTTATGGGATACCATAAGGCAAGCTGATAAAAAAAACCCTGCTTTTAGTAGCTTGGGACCAAAAGGTGTAATGTGAATGACAATGTTGAGTAAGAGCTATTATTGCCTCAGTTGTTTCTTGTTGTTAACTTTTCTGTTAGTTTCAGTTACCAGGACAGTGTCGCATTTGAAGGTAATTTTGAAAAATTAATTCTGTTTCGAATGCTGCATTTTGGAGAGCCAAATATTTACATCTGCTTCTTATTACTTGCATTTTCATAGAAAATATGTTTAACTTATTTTTGTTAAACACCTGCTCATACACGTGAAGCATTTCATTTTGTCGATGGACCAATGTGACCATGTATGAAGCTCATACTTACGTCTAGTAACTTTATAAGAATTTAACTCACATAAAATATCTGAACAAAGTTTCATTTTTCAAGAACAAGAAATCTATTTTAGACCAAAAGGAAGAATTGAAGAAGCTAGTCAAAGGAAAAATTGTAGTGAATAATGGAACTTTTACACTAACATTAAGTCACTGTATCATAGAGCAGAGCAGACAGAAGCTGTCAATTATGTTTGGAGTATTAGCCTCTTTTAAATGTTTGATATGGCGCTTCACGTTTTTAGAGTTTATATACAATTGATGCTCGATATAAATCGCTAAACTTCTTACTGAGTTTCTAAAAATAAAAAGTGCTTAGTCAACTGCATGAGTGGAGCCATGTCCACAATTTTGCTTATCAGGATATGATAGGAAATATGATGGACTGCGTTATAATGTTAGTATTTTGTGAAGCATGGTATCGAGCAAAAAGGATCTTATGATCCGTGATTACATCTGAGCTGTATGGAGCAATTCAAAGCGTGACCCACAGACAAGACCATCCCATAAGACCTTTTGGTGACCTCCTATGGCCTCCTATGGTCTTAAACTTTTTTCGAAATTCGTTTGTGTTTCGATATTCATATTCGATCTTTTTCTTTTTACGTAAGTTATTGTATAATGTGCTTCGCGTAGTTCGAGTTTATATACGAATGATGCTCGGTCTGAATTATATACTATGCGTCGTTTACTTCGAGTTTACAAATAATTCGTGTTAGCGTAATTGATCCGAACGATACATGCTTTGATGGCGTATAAGTACTTCAATTGGGAAATGGTTAAACGCTTAGCCGCGCGACCCGCGAAAAGAGCTATGTAAAATATTTTGCTTCTCAGGACTTGGCAGCAACTACGAGGAAATACGACATGGAGTGAGCGATAAATTTGATCTTGTTAAGCGTTGTTAACATTCCGTTGTATGATAATCGGCCTTATTAGAAGCGAGTAGAACGATCGCGTCGACGCGAAGCAGAAATTTTCGTATTATGCTCATTTACATATAAACTCTACGGAGCAGTTTGGGGTGTGACAGACGGACGGACAGACACCAAGACCATCCCATAAGACGTTCTGGTCTAATATACCCCTATATGGTTATAAAGACATAAACCTAGACGTAAGCTTATTCGAGTGCTGAAATCTATTTTAGACCAAAAGGAAGAATTGAAGAAGCTAGTAAAAGGAAAAATTGTAGTGAATAATGGAACTTTTACACTAACATTAAGTCACTGTATCATAGAGCAGAGCAGACAGAAGCTGTCAATTATTTATAATACACATAATAGTTTAGTACGATAGTAAAAAAAATCGTTTTGTACAATTTAAGCCAGTACATTTGAATGTGAATACCGATCCTTCATTAAAGTTAAAAAATACGCGACTAACCTGTATGTACCCCATAATTGTTAATCGGTGCTATCGACAATGGTAAGGATGTGAAGTAGCGCTATAGAACCAAAACGCAATAGCTTACTACGATTTCAGCTACAGAAACATACGTAACGAAAATAAGCACTTCAGCTTACAACTCAGCTTCAAACTTAGCCGGCTCGGCTTGTTCAAAGTCAAAGTTTAAGAAAAACCGCTCCGGTAGGAAAGGTTGTTTGGTTAGGAACAGTGAGATTTAGTGAGAGTGAGGGTCAATTTACTGTGTGTGCAAATAATTCATATCCCCTACAAATCCCCCTGACAACGTGCCCATATGCCAATGCCCCGTATTGTTTATACTTTTATTGGCGAACACCACGACACTAAACTATTATTATTAGAAAGTCAACAAGCCCGCGCTAACGCAGAACTAACAGTTATGTTTATTGCCTACAACAATTTAAATTATATTAAACATTAATTTTAGTACCCTAGAACTTTTTCTTATTTTTTAAGTTAATTTAAATTCCGAAATTTAATTTACAAAAACTAATGTTTAATATATTTAAAATTGTAGTACTCAATAAATATAACTGTTAGTTCCGCGTTATCGCGGGCTTGTTGGCTAGTCAAAGAGAATAAGACCATCTGTAAATACTATTACAAAATTAATGAAGTCACTGAACCAATACTGTTAATGTCACCTGAAATTTATTTTGAAATGATTAGAAAGCGAAATACGTTTCCTTTTAGCCGTAGAATTTCGTCAAGGTTAACAGGCTTCACTTCTTCTCCATCTAAATAAATATCAAAAATGATTATATTATGGATTATAAATGGATTAATAAAAAATAATAAAACTATACAGTATAGGGATCTCGGTTTAAACAGAATTCCAGACTTGAACTGGTCGCTATGTCGCATTCCATTTGTATTTTTGGTGGGAAACAAAATGAAAAACAAAACCCAGAGTCCGGATAGCTGTTAGTTGGGTGGCAGTAGGTTGCCGTGGATGTCGAAAGTGTCTGGTCTGTCCCAGCCTGGGATAGGAGGAGGCTGGAGTTCTACATCGTGTAGATTTTGCTAGGCTATGTCGTTTTCCGCTTGAATATCTTCTGCAAAGTTGACTAATTGCAAGAACTCATAATCATCTATCACGTCTTCAAGCTCTATGCGGGGGAAGTCATTATCATTATCGAAGAGTGGAATGTTAGTTGGCAGCAATTCATCACTTAGGACCTCTTTGTATACAATGTTTTTAGTGAATACTCTTGAACTGTTTCCCAGAAGAAGTCCTTGTCGCTGAGTGGTTCGGACTGAAACTTTAATCTTTTCTGGATCTTTACCACGTGATAAAGCGACATATAGTTGTCCATGACAAAATACAGGTTCTGGCAAATAGATCCCAACTTCGTCAAATGATTGGCCTTGAGACTTATTTATTGTCATGGCAAAAGCAGGACGTATTGGGAATTGCCTGCGCTTGAGGGTAAATGGGGGATTCGTTTCTGTTGGGGCGATATCAATTCGCGGAAGGTAAACTCTTTCTCCAATACTGTTTCCCGTAATGACTTTCAGATCGAGATACCGGTCGTAAATTTTACGCACGACGAGTCGGGTACCATTGCATAAATTCCTCCCAAAGTTTCTAAGAATCATGACAATTGCTCTCTCCTTTAAAACCAATTGATGAGGGTGGGGTCTGCTTATTAAGGAACTCCCGGGAATATATTCTCTTCGTTTGGATCATCTGATACAATACTATCAACACTTAAGTAGGTCCGCTCTTCTCCAGGCATCATTTTGACTATACGATCATTGATTCGAATTGTATCCACGTTCCTCGCTGCGAGAGTCACTTTGTGAGTCAAGTGATGTACACTATTAGGAGTAATTGTCTCACCGTAAATTGATTGAACAATGTCTCCATTTTGAACCATTGAAGGCGGGATCTCGATGATGTGTTCAAGCAAGCCACAGTCGCTGCTCGAAGTACCGTCACCAATACTGAGCAGCCATTCATTATACTCGCTTTGATTTGTTCCAGTTCGCATATTAGTTGAAAGTTTAAGCTGATTGAAATACTTCCATAGCGGACTACTTTTAAGACACGCTTCCACAATCTGTGTTCTATTACTCCTGGAAACAACAGGTAACGTTTGGCGAAAGTCACCGCCCAACAGGAAAGTCTTTCCGCCAAATGGAATTTTGTTCTGCTGTCCCGTTTCATCACGCATAATTTCCCGCAAAACTAGGTCCGTACAACGTAGCGCATGGGTTGGCATCATTGTTGCCTCGTCAATGATTAATAAATTAGCTTGTCGTAATTATTGGGCGGATGTAGAGTCTAGTTTCATCCCAGAAACTGATCGTTCATTGAGAGGTACGGGTAGTTTAAGGCCGCTGTGCGCTGTACGTCCACCTGGAAGGAGCACTGCCGCGATTCCTGTTGTCGCATGGGGAAGAACTGATCCTCCCTTTCCTTTGATCCAACACATCAGCGTGACATATACATACGTTTTCCCAGACCCACCAGGACAATCCATATAGTAAGCTCTTGGTTCTGTAGTGCTACCTTCTATGGCGTCTATTAGAGTTTGGAAAGGTGCTTTCTGCATAGGGTTAAATGTGGCTGCTCGTGCCACATACTATTCCAATTGTTCCTGCTGATCATTGCAGACGTATTCGGTAAATTCGGATGTGTCTGGTGTGGGAAGCCCAAAATCTGTTAATTGTAATCCGTGAAAAGACAAATTCTCCTGGATACGCCGCAAGGCAAGCTTCCCATAATATAAGTGCATTAACTGGCGCACAAACTACGAGAATGTAGGAGAAAGGATCCCTTAATTGATTTGGCATTGCTGTCGCTGATGCGTCCTATAACGTTCTATACTCTTGATCGTGTTCCAAAAGTCCACGTTTGATTGTGGCTTCCTTATACGTTTCATAAGCTACCCCATCAACTGTTTGACCAAAACGTTTGTTCACTTTGCACTTGCACTGCACACACAATATACTTACACATAATACTTACACTGATTACATACGTGATACATAGTTTCCTATATATATGTGATGCATATTTTATTGTTGTGGAATATAAAGTACTCGTAGACTTACATTCAAATGATTGAACGGATGTGGTGACGCCGTGTAATTGATGTGGGATCTTATCCATGCAGCAAGTGGTGACGGTTAAGGCATCTGACACACCCAACCTGAGTAATATTGTTTAATAAAGATATAGATTTGCGAATTGTTTTATTTGTTGAGATAAAATTGATAGTTTTGGGTAGTGAGCCTTAGCCTTTACCGGGACCGGACACTTTGGCCGGATCCCGTCCCCGGCCTCGCCTCGGTCACAGCCGTTAATCTCTCTATTCGACCAAATGGTAATACCTGCGTAGTAAATGTATGGTCGGTATGTAGATTTCCTAATTTTATTTGGGGGGGGGGGGGGGGGGGCAAAAAAGAATTTTTTTGGGGTAAGAATCTATTGTTGGGGGTAAAAAGATATTTTTTGACTAAAATCTATACTTATGCACTTATGCAGTATTAAAACCAATATACGAACTTCGATCCCGTCCTCAGCCTCCGTCGCACTGTGGAATGGTCGTGTGAGTTTGAAATCTAGATATGCTTGAAAATACTGAAGTGAACAGAATAATTAACTATGTTCGCATGTTAGTACGTCTGTTGGTGTTTTCAGTTCTCAATCAAGAGAAAGTGCAAGATGTGCTTCGGCTCCAGTTGAGTTTTTCCCGCACCTTGCACGTGTCTTTTAATTTGACAGTGATAAGGTCCCACCGGCAAATTTGAATAATTATTGTTATTGATCAGTGTCAGTGGACAGCAGGTAGACAGACGTAATAGAAGCGTAAGGTGATAATATACAATCCTCTTGACAACCTAGCTCCCGTCCCCTTAGTAAATATTGACGAACGCAGAAACATCCAAGACCCGCCCGTTAGCGCAATTATATATAGGATAAGCAAAATATACATATCTCATGGAATTGTAGAAAAACGGTTTGGGAAATGGTGCCTAGTATACAGGCAGAATTTCCACGTTGTATAGTGACACTGATCCACTGAAGTCCAAAAGCGGTTGACCTGCTCTCTCCAGTGACCTCACACAGTCGGCTACCCAGCTCGGGTCACCGACACTAATAGGTCCCGTCTTCTCGAAACAAGCATGTGTGTTCGCGGGTATATGGGACGTTGGCTGACTCGCAGGCTGTCTTAATTATGTCATTCCGTGAAGCATGACGAGAGTTCCTACAAACAGAGTCGGTATCCAACAAAGTACCGAGGCTTGGACTCGGAGGGGCAAGGGCCCCCGACTCCTTCTGCATAAATGCACTTACATGGGCCTGATCTTTTAGAGTTTGTGCCGAATCAAGTAAGGAAACGCTCCGTCTGTCCAATACCAAGGAGTTCCTATAGAAATTTTGAGATGGACGGGGACGGGGCAGCGTTGTCCGTAAGATTTGACCAGAAGGCAAAGGCTTCAGTCCATTAGGTCGTTAGACTGAGCACGAGGGTTGATGGATACCAGCGTCGTAGTGCTCGCCACCGAAGCCAAAAAGGTTAGAAATTCTAGGTCTTGAGCACTAAGAACTCCAATCCCGCCTCATGCAACTGGTAACGACGCCTGGGACGACGCTGAATCAACCAGATGAAGATTGAGGATGGACTTCAGATCTTTCCGAACCAACCTGTCGAAAGACTCTAAAATATCAGCAGCCATCCAAGTCAGGGGGCAGTGCAGCAAATAGGACAGCTTCGGAATGACCAGGTAGTTTTTTAGAAGTTGCAGACATGTCGATCCACGAGAGTCGAGACCTCACCCGACTTTGCTTGCAGTGACTTCCGAATGGATATGTCGTTAAGGAGATCACCCAGTGGCAGATGGCAGCTTTCACTGTCAAGTATTTTGATGCCTGGTAGAAGCGACGTAATGGAGGACAGGAATACCACCATTAGGTTTGATTAGAGCAATCGATGCTTCATGAATGATTGGGCAGATGTCTGTCGGAACCTTACCGCCAGGATTAAATTTGCTGTCAGTCACCGCCACCATAAGTTGAGTTCCAGCTTCCCCAGTGAACTTTATTGTTAGGTCCTTCAAATGTTGAGGCCACAGGCCATCCAAAACAGCGCCTGACCCTGGAGGAAATCCTATAATGGCCTTAGCTGGGAGATTTGTATCAATCGAAAGAACTGATTCAGATGGAGAGCTGGGTATGAAGCTAGGACCGGACGCACGCGCATGTTTGGCTGCCAGCGCGTCCCTCGTCTTCTTTGAGAATGTAGAAAGTATCTCAGATGATGACAAGAGTGATATAATTGAACTTTTGACAAATGTACAGGGTCTCGAGTTAAAGTTCTGAATGTAGAGTCACATGTTGTCCTTATAAGCCAACTTGTCTAGTTTTTCCCGTAGCTTCGACGTTAAGGGGGTCTTACGGGTCTTCTTCCGGCCCTTATCAAGGGCATAATGGGGAAAAGTGAGAAGTTTGCTTCAGAACTCTGACGTATTGGCGGTCATACATGGCTATTAATCGTGTTAGTTCGACTGCAAAAAGGATACGAACGGACTGGGGGATATAGTGGACGATGCTAGACCGCTTACGTAAGAAAGAACTCTTCAATCAGTACACGAGTTACTTCCTGATTAGGTAGAGATGGTGTTGTCTGGGTGGTGGAATGTGACCCATGCAATTTAGCTGTATGGATTCGAAGACGCATCTAACCTTTGTAATAACGCCCACACCTCACACACAATACCTTTACGGGTTCTAATGCATCCATTGTGGGTTGGTAGGGGTTCCTATGACGACGTGACTCCTTTGTTATTTGATCCAAAGGCACTCACTTTCCGAATATTTTCGAATTTTTGATGATTTAGTGTCGAGTACGTCACCAAATTACAGAAATAAGGTAAACATTGGACTAGCCGTCTCATGTTTAGAGAAACAGTGCATTCCGCCAGGGTCACCCGGAGTCAATTTGAGTTAGGTCGGTGTTGGATGCCCTGAGGTGTACTGAATCAAGTACTCTCAATGACTTTTTATCGTGACCCCAATACTTCATCGGATCACTGTCACACGGTCTGCCTGATCTTTGATTGGCACGTAGCATATCAAAATGATCGTACGGGTCTTTTACGTCTTTTAAATGGTTATTCGTCCCAGCCTATACTTTATGATCCCGGGGTGACCAGTAGGGTTACCTGGGCTCTATTTGAATTAGCATTGATTTTGGGTGCCCAGTGGTGTACTAAACCAGACGCTTCACTGATGATACGGTCTCAATGTTATGATTTGTTTTATAACGCTTCACCTTACTTCGTCTAGAAGCTAAGGGTCGTACAACGATGATCCTAACTGGTGGTTCAGTTTCCCATAGCAGGTGGATTCTTCCCTGCTAAAGGCCGGCTACTAACTAAATGCTTATGAAAATAGGAATAAATGAACGAAGGCATACACAACACAGGTCTAGGCAGAAGTATGGATAACAATGTAAACAGAAGTGTGAGTCCAGAGGGAGGACAGAGTGTCGCACGTATCCAATACGGACGGATATTCAAGTAACCAGGTGTCTTTTGGCGCTAGAACGCTATATAAAGAAGATAGCTTACGGTATATACGTAAAGCCTCCGGCTTTAAAGCAAGGAGAGTACAACCTGTAAAATTCTATGTAGGCATTGAAAAAGCCTTGAAACAAGTACTTTAAGTACGGAGAAGCCCAGTTCCCTATAAGGGAACCTTTAAGCAGACGCTGTATCGGGGAAGAACCTAACGTGAGACAATTACTTTAATAAAAGCGCTAACGGGCGTTGTCCGTTCGTCAATAAAACCATAAACAATAGGAAGCAGGGGAGTTGTTAGGGGGATTTGACTTAAGAATAGGGGGCATTGGCAAGTACATGTCAGAGTCTACACCAGTAAGGGGATCTTCCTGACTAAACACTGTTGCACTAAATACTGCTACAACAACACAAGCAACAGAGGTGTCGAGAAAGCTCAAACCGAAGCACATCTCACACTCACACTTCCTCTTTATTGAGAACTGAAAACACGACCAGACGTACTACTCTGCTATTTATAGTTAATTATTCTGTTTACTTAAGTAATCAAGTATATCTACATTTCAAACTCTTGACCTATTTGGTCAAATCCTGAAACTGAAGAGATTGTGCTGTGGCACAGGCTCAGGATCGGGACGGGATCCAGACGAAGACCGAAAAATGGGACACTTTCAACCCGACAACATGCATAGTAAAGCAGGCTAACATAAAAACTCCAGTTACCAACACTTTATTGGATATATACGCGTTTATATGGGTTGGAATAGCCCCGGCCCATGTCATCTAATTCAGAACTCTGTTATTTGACATATTATTATTAATTCGAATATTGTATTACCAATTTAAAATCTTCGTTTCACTAGCCAACAAGCCCGTGCTAACGCGGAACGACAACCTACGTCTTATAATTATTTCTAGGGTGCATGGGCCATGGGTGCGTTTGTTTTAGTTCAACTGCTCATAATGGTGGTCCATGCACCCTAGAAAAAATTAGAAGACGTAGTTTGTCGTTCCGCGTTAGCGCAAGCTTGTTGGCTTTAGCAATAAAAGCCCTGCCGATGTAACCGGGGGTTATAACCACTCCGGCTTGTCCAAACAGGTGTCGGTCGTCGCAGGTCTATACTATAGAGCCATAAGTGGGGGCTTGTCTCCTATCTTCGTCACGCGGTGTAGCAGGGTGAGTTGACCTTTCCCAAAGATCAAACATACCTTAAATGAAAGCTAGGAACCTACCTAGCATTTTATTGCATTTTAACTTAGCCAACCTACTAACCAATGATTAACTCTATTTGAACTTTCTAAGAAGGCCGACCTGATGCTAAATCCTAGCGCCAAACTCAAATATCATATCCTGCTTCTCCACAAAGGCGTGGTCAAGATAGGGTTTTGGGGTTAAAAGCCCCCCCCTCCGAAATTCCAGATAAAATTGACATTTTATGGCTATATTTAAAAAGTGTTTGCCTGCGGCGCTCTTTTGCGCTCAGTTACATCTTATTTAGCTCAAACCACGTCGAAGCTGTCACAAGTTTGGACACTTTCTAATGTTAAAACTGAAAATATTTCGGTCGATTTTTTTTTATACATTAACACCCCTACCAAAACTTGAGGCTGGATACGACCATGCTTCTTCTCACAGTTTCAGTTGTTATTGGTGATAAATATCAAGCTTGTGATTCGTCATTCATTATTGCACGATGCGTCAAACGCAAGCGCACGTCATTGTACTTGTTTAATACAAAATCACAAAACAAAGAAGGATTAAATTGTTTTTTCCGGATTTCTGGCGTCTGAATTGTCTTGGAAGCGATTTGCCTATAAACCTCTGCTGAAACCCTACTCTGGCATAAGCTAATATATTCTAATTTTGAAGGTGGTTTACTACTCACTACTTGGAGTTTGAATTATGGAGATCTTAGTTCAGACTAAGCAGTGTTAATTCGGGATAAAACGACAAATGAGAGGCCATTTCTAGTGATAAGTCATCACATATCTAGATAAGTTCTAGTCTTTTTTGGCTTCGACACTTACATATCCAGTAAAATAAGTAGACTCTGGATTCTAATAAACTATTAAGAAATACTAATTCTATTAGTGCATAAAAAACAGAACATGATTTGTAAAAATAGAAGCAGGTTTAATTTCTAAAACAGATTGGGAAAAAATTAAAACTCATACAATAGGAATGATGGAGCGATCACCACAGTCAAGTTCAGCATAAATTGGCATAGCTCGTTTGGTATACTAATGAATGTACTAACTACCACTGTATTTGTGACACCATCCAACGGTTGTCAGTAAATCTTCCTACATTAATCATTTGTATACCAAATCGTGATGATTGTTAGCTATAATTTGCATATGTAGCGATGTACTGTAGAGTAGGCTGATAGTTAGTATGCAAACATATACTAAGAGTAGGCTGATAGTTAGTATGCAAACATGTACTAAGGGTAGGCTGATAGTTAGCATGCCAATTGATACAAACACTTGTTATACTTATTAATGTCAGTTAGTATGCAAACGCGTATTATACTAATTTATGGCCGGTAGTATGCGATAAAGTACAAAATAATTTCCGAAACCTGAAAATGTCGTTTTTATTTGATTAAACAAAATAAGTGTTTACAGGTTGTATTATTTTATTCATATGGATTTATTAGAAATACAATTTCATTACATTTAAAAAACATCAATACATCAAACTAAGGCCAATTCGTTTTCGTTGCCCTAGCTTTATATTGTAATTTTTTGGCTGCGTAATGAAATATAGCTCTAATTATTGCGTATGTATGAAATAATCCAACATGTATGTGTATATACATATATAAGCTTAGGGTTATAAGGAAAGAAAGTGTTGGTAGAGAAAGTGTTACAAACATTCCGTTACTATGTGCCTTCAAAACAAACATTTACGTTAAAATTAAACATTAAATTATTTAGAACCTGCAGGCCGTGAACGTTGTCGCTGCCGTTTTTCTTGATGGTTCTTGTTAATATTACCATTTTAATCGTACTCATAACGGAAAAATTGCAAGCATTATCAGATTTTATTGCAACCTCGTTCTTTCGGAATCCGAATCAGTTTTTGCCCTTATGGGTCCTCTATTGTTGGAGGGGAAATCTTCTTAACCGCTTCTAGAATAATTTCGAAGTTAGTTAGTTTAGTTCAGTAATTTAGAAACATTTCCCGAACAAATATAACTTCAAAAGTCCGGACAGTTGAAGTAGTTTATTCCTAGCTATTATATAGCCAGCACATTTCTGAAGTATGGTATAACCACACACCTTGAATAAGCAGGAAAGGCGTCTCTAATTGTTATAACGTTCTCATCATTCATCATTCGTCAACCTGTGTACAATAAACGGCCAAAAGATCTTAGACAGGATACAGCTGTTTAATAACAGAAGAAACTAATAGTACAGTTTCTCAGGTATGGGATCGGAAATAAAAGTCTCAGCAAATACATGATGACATTTCCCTCCTTTATCGCTTTCAATTTAAATATTACCGTCTCTGTATCTTCAGAACTTATTCCGTCCACTTTTATTGAAGCAAAACCCTGTAACTGATTGCATTTGTTATGATACAACATTTGGATTGATACAACTATGATGAAAACAAATGTTAGGATTTTCAAAAATGCCTTACATGAGTTTCCCCTGGTCAGAAAGACTCCACCCGGGTCTTGAGTTTTGCTGTCCCCTAACGGGTTCTTATGCGATTGAACAGTTCGGAGAACGCCTCTGTATTAAAATGCGTATTTAAATATTTAGATTTAAAAAAAAACACTTATATTTACAACTAAAGTCTGGTAACATACCTTCAATAAAGATGCCCAACTTTTGCTTCGTGTTGCCTGTTCATGCTTCAGTTCTAGGATATTGACCTTCATACGTAAGATAAAATATCCCACATGGACTAAAAGATAAAGTATTATACAATACAATATACATTACATTTGAAAGTGAAATAGATCATAATTACAAGATGCACGAATTTGTAATCATTCAGGATTAAGTTCTTCAACTATCTGGACCGTTGAAGATATTTAAAAGTTAATATCGCATGGTAAAGTGTATCTAAAATATTCTTTTGGGTTGTTTCAAGTTAGTTCTATGGTACATAAACGCAGGCACGCTCATCATGTAGTATATAACTAGTAACTAGTACATTCAAATACAGTGTTAATTACGTACATATTGAATTTGGTACCCTCTTATGTTTGAACGCTTGTCGGCTTGTCGTCTCTGTTGTGTTAACTCAACAATCGATGATAACAAATATCAGTAGCAGTCAGTAACTGTTAACTATGTGTAGTAACTATCCGATGAATTAACTGTAATAGCCTAGAACTATATAACGGTCATAATACTAACTCAACTGATGATCCGACATATAACACTCAATCTTAGCTTCTTAGCTCTGTCACAACTACAAATACTATTCCGATGTCCGTTGACGGAGGAGAGAAAGGGAGCCCGCGCACTCAATCATGCATTGGATTGGACGGATATGGCGTCCGTTAATTGTTAGTATGTATTTTCGATTTTATCCTGTATATTTAGTATACTACTATATATTACTGACAACTGTATTATTTACCAGCCAAACTTTTTCTAGTGTACTAATCACTAGCTGACCATTTAACATGCTAATCTGGTTCCTAAACACAGCCAACCTTTATTATGCTGAGATTTTAGCAAAGATTAGCAAATCTGGCATACGTAATGCTGCCAATCTGTGATGACAGTGAGCGTACTAGGCATGAGCTCAGTTTAGCAGCGTTCAGTATTGTGTTTTACCGGTCACTGATATACTAAACATTGCCAAACTACGCTGAACTTGACTGTGGATCCACTCGCTATATCACTCTGTCCAGTTTATTCACTTTCTAATTGACTGAGAAAGGGGAAGGGGTGGAGTTATGAACTGATTCAAATTCTTGAAAGCTGAGAGTCTTTGCTAAACAAGGAGAAGGGTTAGTTCTTCTCTCCGGTCTCCCTGGTTCACATAGAAAACGGCGGGGAAAGTAGAGGGAAGGCAATGGAATGAGAAATAGGAGCGTGGTGCCGTGATCTGAAACTATGAAAGTGGGCATGCCGTTGATAAAGCTGGAAGCGGGTAGAAAATTGAGAATGACAGGAGTAGTGATGGGTAGGAACTAGGGATTGCAACGGGACCATTTTCGGGACCGGGACTTTGCCTCTAGTCCCACATAAGGCGGGACCAGGTATACATTTCAAGCCCTCATTCTGCCGCGCCGATTAATATTTTTTTCAAAGCATACTATCATACAAAACTCCGCTCTGTCTATAGTATTAGCATCACTTAGTGCTTCATTTTATAAATCGTTTCCGTCACAAGTCTTAATTCTCAGATCTTGATCTTTATATAACAGCCGTGAGTCCATTTAATGATAACATGACTGAATGCATTGAGTTTAAAAAGGGTGGTCGTGGATGGTAAGCTTTGGTTTTAGTTTGAAAGCGCAACAAAAGTCTGGACTAAGAAGTGGTTAACAGTTATGCATATAATAAACCCATGATTCAAAACCAATACTTTAACATTCTAAAAAAACTTTAATAAAATGTCGAGCGCGTATTAAATGGAGCTGCATTGAATATAACATGACGCGCACTTGCACCATCCAACAAGATAAAACTCTAACAGCGTATGAGGAACAACTTTCTATACATCTCTAGGAGTGTATCTGTAATCACAATCACTAATCACCATTCAATAAACGCCAATTGCAAATCTATGCTAGAAATGATTTGTAAACGTTACTCCTTACTTCGGGTTACGGCGGGGGCTTGTTCGCTTTTGCTAGTGCTTACATATACACACAAACAACAGTAATAAGTATGTATGGACTTAACGTAAAATAACGCCACGCAGTTGGGCTTGTTTTATTGCAGCATTGTCACACTGCTCTGTCATTTTAGTAATGTGGGACCAAAGTCCCGCAAAATGTGGGACTTTTTGACTGGTCCCGGTCCCGAAAAGTGCGGGACTAAAAAGTTGGTCCCGCTGCAATTCCTAGTAGGAACGGGTAGAAGCCGAAGGGATCGGGTAGTTGTTTGTAGAACCGCAGCCCAACGTGAATGAGAGGAGCAGACAAAGGCTCTGTAGTGGCTGCCGAAGCCAGAGGATTCTTCTTTCTACATTGTCGAGAAGCAACGGCCGCCAATGGCAGCACAAGTAGGGGATAGAATAGCATTGTACTCACAATACTACGTACTGTTTATTATTTATTTTCTAGTTGTTTTATCCACCACAATTTACAATTTCAGGATTTTTCTAAGGCTTATTTGATCAGAGACAAAGGCTTATTTGAACACTTCAGGACATCCTCCAAGTCACTCTGTGTCTTTGCATAATTTCCAAGATAGACCGAAACCAGCTTTGTAACAACTGTAGAGATAAGTTGATCTGAATGAGGCTCCTGTTTACACCCGCATACAATTTTACCACTTTTTCTAACATGATACGTTAATAACTTGCTAAGTCTCGACCACGACTGCTGACGTGCCCAGTGTCTGGTAACTGGAATGTTGTTGTCCAGGAACTTGAGAACGCTGACCGCTAGTTCCAGAGATCCTTTTGCAGGGTACAAAAGGGCAGCTGAACCGTTGTCGGTTTTCCTGATAAAATCATGTATAGTTCCTTGATGAGAGCAGCTTGAACCCTTGAAACTCAAATGTCACGTCAATAGGGTCCATAAGTTAGCCTGGATATAACCTAGGAATAAACTGAAGTGACAAAAACTGAATAACTTGGCTTTGCCCTCGAGGTAACCAGATAAAACAATAGAATAACAACAAAAGAATAAAACCAACAAATCCATACTAAATAAAAAATGCATTTAGAAAAAGCAGACTACCCTGAACTTAAAAGTGCACTGGAAAGCTAAAAAACAAGAAACAAACAATCCAGGCCTAATTTTTGCGTCC
>JAQFZY010001427.1:0-15735 GCA_034696285.1 Hypogastrura burkilli | reverse complement strand
TAAAAGCATTCAAGTTAGAGGCGGTCTTTGCACTTTGGAAACTAATGAATATATGCTGCTCGGACATGATTTCAATTTCCAATCGATTTGATTTGTTGGTTTGGTTAATTGTCTTTGTTTGTTTTTGTTATTTGGTTATTTTTTTCTCTAGATGGAGTTCAAAATTGCAGTATATATTTTCCTTTGCTAGCCAACAAGCCCCGCGCAAACACGGCATCGGTCACTGTCACTACATATTCAAAACATTTCTAGCGTACGCGTGCAAGATCTCAATTCAATAAATTATTGCCAATAGCACGCGTACGCTAGAAATGTTTTGAATATGTAGTGACCGATGCCGTGTTTGCGCGGGGCTTGTTGGCTAGTAATTCAATAAATTTTGAATCGGCTACATTTTGGATAAATGGAATGTTATAAAAACCATAAAGTATTTTATATTATTAATTTTGGCTTCACCTTATGTTTATTTGTTGAATATATATTTATATGATGTACTTAAAATGTTTAATTGATACCTTCTTAGAATAAACAATTATCTGTGCTAGATAGTATACATAGTGTCAAGGGGTTTTTAGTTTCTAAATGTGGGATCTTGGATGTCAGATTACGGCGAGGATTTAGTTTAGTAGCCAGGAGTAGTAAGGATTCCCCGTCTCGCCTCACTGCATCTCCGGGTCCCCATGCCCCGTGTTCACGCTGTAGATCAAGAGGTCAGTCGGTTCTCACACGGGCTTTCTCGTCCAGGGCTCGACTCATTGCGGGACGCAGCCCTTATGGCAACTGGCCGGATTAGATACGGAGGGGGAAGCCGAAGATGCTGGGGATTGGGACGGGACTTGGAGATTGAGTCCTGCAGACTCAATCACGTCCAGAGTCTCACTCCAGAAGCTCACTCCCGAACTCACGTTGTTGTTTTAGCACTCGGTATCTGTTACCTCAGGGCCCCGGCCCTTAGCATTAGCCTTAGCCTTAGACCACAAATAAAGACTTATTTGTTTCATGAACTTCGTTCATCATCTCCTGGCCTGACTCATTTTTCCGCCCATGACAATAGAAAGGATAAGTAGTCAGATTTATAAGAAGAATATTATAATTGAATGTGTTGAATGTCTGTGTTAAATAAATACTGATTAGATGTATTTAATGAAGTAATGTAAGTTATATGGAGGGGTAGCGAAGTAAAGGAATTTGCTGGAGAAGTTTAGTGGAGACTTTTAGTTTAATAGCATGGGACGAAAATCATTTTAGTGGACAAAGTCAGCACTTGAGACTTTTAGCAAATTAGCAGGTCAAAAGTGTATTACTAGTGGAGACGTTAATATTAACCCATGGTTAAAGTGGAACGGAAATACAATTTCTTTAACCCCGTAGGCTACATATGTTTATTTCTCACGTGCGAAAACATATGTTTGTTGCAAAGTAGTGAGCGGACAGCTCGACAACCTGCTGAAAAATAACTGCTTGTCTTTTTCTCGGAAATGTCTTCCGTGAATGAAGATTTAATTGGGTTTTATTGCACGCGTATATTTACAGTAATCACGGAGAATTGAGGACAAAGGGTAATTTCTGTGCAGGTATTGTACACAAAATTCGGTATCCGGACTAAGTATCGCAGGATAAATATCGTGGGACTAAGTATCGCCGGACAAAGTATCGCGGGACAAATTATCGCCGGACAAAGTATCGCGTGACCAAAGTATCGTGTGGTCAAAGTATTGTGGGACAAAGTATCGCCGGACAAAGTATCGTGTGACCAAAGTATCGCATGGAAAAACTATCGTGGGACAAGTTATCGCCGGACAAAGTATCGCCAGTTTTGTAGGAAGTTGTTGCACTTGGATTGGATATTATATAACTTTCAAGGGTTTGGCTCTACTCAGCATAAATAGTACATCTTCTTTCAAATCTTTGTATTCAAAAACTGTTGTTTTAATTTTACTCAGAAAGGGTTCATTTTTTAACAATTGGATTCAAAGACTCAGATGATCATATGAAAGTTGTGTTTTTTCAATACAAATATAACACAAATGACATCATGGATATTCTAATTTTTGTTTAAAGCGTATATACACCCGCTTTATCCATTACGACACGTAAGTACATAATCCTCTCTTATATGCACGTTAAGCCTCCCGATGTCCGTCCGTTTTATTCGTTCTGTAATTGGCCGGTAACAGAAAGGTGGGCGGAGTAATGACCTGATCAACTTCCAGAAAGCTAAACAATAATAACAACGGGTCATTCCGTTGCCGGTCTTCAGTCTCTTGTAGCAACATACAACTGGTGCGTATAGGAATTGTGCTTCTTTCACTATGTCCGACGATGAACAAGGCCAGAAAATGCGACTGTTAGTTATGAAACCCAATGTTACGTACCAGAATTTCTGGTCCGGGCCCGCTAGTAGTATAATATACGTATCGTAAGTATAGTCTAGTTTCCTATCATTACAATATAATTTGGCCAAAATTAATACACAGCTGTCATTTTATTTACTGTAACAAACGGGTTGGTAAATGGTAAATGGAGAAGTATAGCTTTTCAGCATACATACTTATGCAAATCTGCGATACTTGGCTATACTTTGGTCACGCGATACTTTGACCGGCGATACTTTGTCCCGCGATACTTGGGCCATGCGATACTTTGTCCGGCAATATTTTGGCCATGCGATACTTTGGTCACGCGATACTTTGTCCGGCGATACTTCGTCCCGCGATACTTTGGGCATGCGATACTTTGGTCACGCGATACTTTGTCCCGTGATACTTTGTCCGGCGATACAAGGTCCTGCGATGTTTTGTCTCGCGATACTTAGTCCTAGATTCAAACAATTCTATTGTTACGCACAGCCGCTTAGAGCGTTTTGCTAATCTTGGAGTACCTACACCTAGTTATGTTTAACACATAGTATGTATGTATAATACAATGGACTAAGCCAATCAATCAATTCTCGTCTGCGTCAATATCATTCAGTTACTATTCTAAAATCCTGCCCAAATAATTGTGTCGACAGTTGAGCCAAGGATTTTTGTGGTCGCTATTCGCATTGTTATAAGGCATCGGATCTCAACAATACACACATCTATCTGTGTGGTTCTAAAATACCTTGAGCATATAAATGAGTAATGCTGATTTCATAATTTAGAGTGATAATGAACTTTACGAAAGAGACCCAGCCAAAGGCACCTTCAGTGAATGCGGCTAATCCAAATCCAAAGCGGAGCATGAGAGTTACTACCTTTGTGTGATTAATCGTATCCCATGCCAATGGAACGTGTAATTCAACCAAATCAGCCAGCACCAAACAGACGTCGCCCTTTTGGGCCAGAAGGTGCGGGGGCGTGGGTCTAAATTCGTTTACTCGTTCATCTGGCCTAATTGTTAGGACTTAATGGGTGGGAAAGATGGAGAGGGCCTATGTCAACCTAACAGCATGGAGTAGGGACTGGGGAATCGAACTAGTAGTACAGAGAATGCTTGTAGCATGAACCAAGTATTTTGAGGGGTTTGAGGCGACTATGAAGATTATAAGAGCCTGGCCATTCCTCTCACACCTTTCACATTCAATTGAGAGTGGATTGGAATTGGAGGTACGCGTGGGTCCAAAATCGTCCTTTCTCAGCCTCTCGTCATCAGTGTTGACCTCAATCTTTCCTTTCATTGTGTCAGAGGAAAAACGGCGTGGAAAACTTGAATGTAAGTCTCTCCATTACCTGTTTCTAAGGTCTACACATATAATCCACTACAATGTAGTATAAGGAACTAAACTACTATCGTCATACCTTGAGGAGGACTCACTTTCCTCTCATTATTGTGCTCAAGATTAATGAGTAGTACATATGTATATACATACATGTCTCTACTCGTATACTACTTGACGTCGACTCGACGCGACGGTAGTGTTCAAATGCATAGACTAGACCCAGACCTCATCTTCCCAAAATCCCAACCTCACGACTCGACACTCTCTTTTTCCTGGCCTCACTTCTGTAGAAATTAGAAAGCCTTTTAGTCCGCAGGTCGCCGTTAGTCGACTCCTTACATACAAGTTCCAACCTGAAACAGTAAACTTAAGGTCCTACTAACTGCTGATCCTGAGGTTTGTATTTTGTATTCTCTTTAGAGTGCGGTCGAGGTTCAAGAAACAATCCTACTTTGTAGCCTTAATTGTAAACTACCAATCGTATAAACCAGTTAGATCCAATTAGGACTGGACGCCTGACGGCTACAAAAACTGAGCTGACAAGTCTGCACGTTTGCAGTGTAGGAGCTGACATTTGTTGTGTATTTCAGTAGGGAAAAGCTTGACATAAAAACATTAACTCGTTATTGTAGTCGTGTTTCAGTACGAGCAACAGAGGAAAGTGTTATCACTTACCATCAAGTGAATTAAAGGTTTACAGAAGTTATTCGTATTATAGTGCATAGATTTTGTACTAGTTCCTAGAACCATCAAGAATTTCAGAGGAAGGTAACCTTAATATATGTAGTATAGTATATATAGCGTATGTAGTATCATGTATGTATGTATGATCACTGATCACGGCACGTATGTGTATGATACATATGTTAATGTACGACGAGTGATGAGCAAACCGTTGCGAATACTCCTCAATATACAGGGACCATATGGATGGAGTCTAAAGGCCATGGCAGTATGGTAATAAGAACTAGACACCGCTCTTATCGGCATGAAATGATATTGGGATTGAATAAGAGTACCTTATCAGCATACAATTTAAACAAGCATGTATTCCTTATCAGGTCTCCTAATTTAACCCGCGTCACGTGAGGCTTCCCTTTCTTTTTATATAATAGGAAGTATGCCTCTGACCCGTGACTTGATACCTGTTACCCTGACAGAATCCCCCCTCTCACTTTAATAGGATCACCACTCAGGAATAATTCGTCCAGTTGTTTTGTACCATGTATTAGTGTGTAGTGTCCCACCTATTCCCAGAAAGACTGAAAAGAGAACGGAAGTGTGGCGTGTGGCCAGTTGATAATACCCGAGACCCGCGGAAAGGAATCATCGGGTAATAGCTCTCTGATCACAAGTTCAAGTTTGTTTCAAAATTTACAGGAAAATTGTGGTTAGGAAAATGCCGTGTCCATTTATGACTCGTCTTCCAGCTTCGTTCATTCGAAACTACGGGGCGAATTTGATCAAGGCCTATGGAGAAAAGTGCCCGGTCATTAGCAGGGCCTTATCCAACATGCCTGCCATGCAAAGTAAGTTCTATGTACATATATCAATGTGGATATCTTGTAACAGTTTTCGTTTGTCGGCACATAATAAGGCTAATACGTTAATTTCCACAGAAAGTCCGGAAGAGGATGTTAGCGGACATTGTCCTTTTCTTAAATCGGCTGCTGCGAGCGGTGCCTTGAAGGAAGCCAGTCATGAGGTCCAGGAGGATGTTTTTGAGTCGAAACAAAGTAGTGCTGTAGAAGTATTTCCGTACGAGAGCTTCTTTCAGGAGCAAATCATGCGGAAGAAGAACGATCACTCCTATAGAATTTTCAAGAAAGTTAATCGACTCGCTTCCAGTTTTCCAAGCGCTCAGGAGTACAGCTGGGGTGAGAGACCGATCACGGTCTGGTGCTCCAATGACTATTTGGGAATGTCCTGTCACCCTCGGGTAAAGGATGCTGTCCGGTATGCCTTCACCTTACGCTCTTCTCCAGGATGCATTATCTTATGCGGCGCTTGATTAACAGGGATGCTCTGGAGAATCATGGGGCTGGGGCTGGGGGAACGCGGAACATTTCCGGGAACTCCCTCTACCATGAAACGTTGGAGGCCGAGCTGGCGTCATTGCATCAAAAACCCGCCGCTCTACTCTTTACGTCTTGCTACGTAGCCAACGACTCCACGCTCTTTACTCTCGCCAAAGCTCTACCAGGTAATTAATAAAAGTAGTCTTCGTTCCTACTTACCTTAACCGGCCCTGAATTCCCTTTGAAATGCAAAGGCAAAGCAGTACAACTCCAGTCCAGGTTCCCGCTCCTCCGACACCAAATGGCTTCCCTATCGCCGGGTCTGGGTGGGGTGGAATGTCTTAAGTTTCAGGAATTTTTTAGTTGAGTACGGCTCCCTCCCTTAAGCAAGGCCCCAACCATTGGCCGGGCCGGACATGAACTCGTCCCGTCCCGGCCACGACCACCACCACTCCGTCCACGTTCCCGACTACGAACCGGCAACAACTACGGCCATCCCCCGAGGAACGGAACGACCACGAGCTGGCCACGACCACGGTCATCCCCTGAGCAACGACCACGCACCGGCGTTTGGTGCCGGAGGAGCGGGACGCAACCTCGTGTCTTATTAGTTGAGTGGGGTAGGAGACAAGGTTGGGTCGGGGTCGGGTAAACACAAGGTTGAGTCGGGAGGGATTATTAATATAACGAATGTCAAACCACGCTTTACCAAATAATGAAATCATAACGCCTTAAACTATATTTCTAGTCGTATCCCAAGAACCAAAATTGTGGACATGGCTCGAAACTCGAAACATGCAGTTGACTATGCACTTTTAGTTCGTAAAAACATAGTAAGTATACAGGGAGAACCTTGAATTATATGTACCTATATACTCAGCGTATACAGCGCATAGTATACCAAGTATATCTTGTAACAAGTGCTCTGATGAGCGCTTGCGTGTCGCCCAACGTGCAAAGACTTGTAGATATACATTTCCGGTCCGGATGAGATTCTCATTTAAATGGTTTTCTTTCTTCCAGGTTGCCATATATTCTCTGATGCAGGAAACCATGCGTCCATGATACAAGGTATTCGAAATAGTGGGGTGCCCAAGCACATCTTTCGACACAACGACCCTGAACATTTGGAAGAGACTCTTCAGAAGGTTGATCGACGGACCCCGAAAATCGTTGCCTTTGAAACGGTGCATTCCATGACGGGGGCCGTGTGCCCTCTCAAGGAATTATGTGAAGTGGCTCACGAGTACGGGGCTATCACCTACATTGATGAAGTGCATGCTGTTGGGCTTTATGGAAATCAGGGTGCTGGGATTGGGGAGAGGGAAGGCCTTCTGCACCAAATGGACGTAATTTCCGGAACTTTAGGTAAGGGGTCCGAACAAAGCCCCGTAAGTATTGGGACCAAATATATTTAAATCGTGTTAACTTGACAGGCAAGGCATTTGGGAATATTGGGGGCTACATTGCCGGGAGCTCTTCCCTCGTTGACATGGTTCGAAGCTATGCTGCAGGATTCATTTTTACAACTTCTCTCCCGCCGACCGTCCTGTCTGGAGCCTTGGCCGCCGTTCGCATTTTGAGATCTGAAGAGGGCCAGCGACTCCGGGCTAAACATCAGAGCAATGTGCAGTATCTTCGAAGGAAATTAATGGATGCTGGGATTTCCGTGGAACATACGCCGTCCCACATCATCCCAGTCTTTGTGAGCCTGCCCTAAGGACTTACGCCTGATAAGGGATACTAACTACAATATGTCTGTCTCAATAGATTGGGAACCCTTCGTTGAGCAGCAAGTTGTCGGATGAATTAATGAGGCAGAAGGGACACTACGTCCAGGCCATTAACTATCCAACCGTTCCAAGGGGTAAGGAGAAGCTCCGAATTGCTCCAACTCCACATCACACTGAAGAAATGATGGACATTTTTGTCTCCGACTTGGTTAAAGTATGGATTGACTTGGGAATTCCACTACGGAAGCAAGCATGCACAAACGTACGGAAAATGCATTCACATGAGACCCACAGGTCTAGGCAGGTTTATGACAAATTTAATTTTCGGTCATAGGAATGTACTTATTGCAAAAAGCCTGTTCTGTTCCGGAAGCTGGAGGCCCGAACCCGAGCCCAAGTTCAAACAATTCCAATAAACTTGTGCACACTTCCAAACTGTCCTCAGATTGCAGCAGCAATGGCCTAAAATCTTCATCTAATGCTTATGGTACCTGATCTTCCACACCCACGTGCGAACGGAATTACAAATATAGAGAAGTTAAATTACAAATAGTGCCCCCACGTAGTACGTCTATCCCGCTTTCATTTTAAAATTGATTTTTCACACAAATTTGATACAATGGTGTTCTTGATTAAATGCTCGCCGGATCCTATGTTCTACTTAAAATTATGGGGCATATTAATGTATTCGATTTTTTTATATTGTAGAAATAAAGTTATTCGGCATATGCTATACACTACTCATCAAACGATAGACAATTAAAAGTATATATTGAGTATGGGTATGTATTCTTTAGTTTGTAAACCTGGAGTAACTTTTACAACACCGTAAGTTGAAGTATTTGAGGATATACTGAAATGTATACATTTATCAAAGTGTTAACTACTTTATCACGCCAAAGCATACATCTTAGTCCACTCTCGTGCGTTTCGAATAGCCTCCTGCTCGTTCAACTTCCACAATTCCGCCACATCATTGGCTAAGGGATCATCCGGATTCGGAGCACTTAAAAGCGCCTGAATTGACAACAACACAGTCCGGATCTGCAACGCGGGGCTCCACTTATCTAGAATATACGAAAAATATACACAAATCTTACGTAGTACCATACGATACAAAACGCAAATTGATTACGCGAAAAGGCGTAAGCTGTAATCGTTGTACATGTAAAGGTGTAATTGTACTTGATAGGATTCTTAATTTCTTGTCGTTGGGCCATGCACAACGAAACTACTACTAGCGTAATTATCCAATTACTTATACTTAGTATAATTACTACCTTTCAGAATGTCTAAGCAAATCCGTCCCAGTTTGTCGATATTTGGATGATAAATCTTTGTTATGAATCGGACCTTAGGAGCTGACATAGGGTAATCTTCAGGCAAAAACAGTTCAAGTTTGAATACGCCACCCTCAAATGGTGAACCTTCGGGGCCTGAAATATGAACAACATGACAACGCTAAATATCAAAGCATCATAGCACCAAAGATTTAACTATTGATTTGATGCCGCGATTAACTTCAGGGAGTTTGACCAAGTAAGCTTACCGGCAACAATAACGTGGAAGTAACGAGCATTGTTTTCGTCCGGGACAGCATTAATGCCTGGAACTGGTTCTTGCATCAATCGCTGTGTCTCCTACGAGAATTCAAAATAAAATGTGTGATAGTAACTTCCTTAACACAGTAAGTACACAACCCAGACTCATGACGGATTCAATTGAGTAAACTAAATAAATACAATAATAGTTTAGCATGTACCCTATTAATCAATTCCATTACAAATAAAAAACACAAAGCAGTTAATAGTACGTGCCTCTGAACGGTAATGCAACAAACGACACATCGCATGGAACCAAGAACTAGGGATTTATCTACGATATGACAAAATATGGGAAAATACACCTAGCTATTTATTTTTCCCTGAGCGGACAGGTAACTGTGCCTTGAGAACCTTTAGGTTTCGTAAATAAAGACTGAAAAGTTACCTCCCGTAGGGTATGCATTTGCACTCCCCCTCCAAAAGGCTGAAGAGCACTTTCCGGCTAAACGGCTCCTCTTACGCCAAAAATTGAAGACGCATAAAAGCTGGTAAATGGGATCTAGTTGTTACAATACAATTCAAAGTGTCGAAATTTATATTCCTAGGGACCCATATCCTCAAAAAACGACCTCAAGGTGTCAATTTAGCCCACTTCCCAAGCACCTATGACATCTGGCTATTGAAATTGTTGTACTTCGAAAAATTTTCTTTTAAACAAGCTTAATTTCATTTCTGTGGAGCATAGGGTTCCTGAGTTACCTGGCGTTTAATTACCCTATCCGTAGCCTATTTTCTAACGCACGTTTAAATACGGACACATGATTCCAAATATGATGTAGTAGTTCAACTACGCGTCTCCCATAGCAACCTGAATATAAGTAATTATTATATGACAATGCTTACGTCACGCTTGACGCCGTAATTGAGCACTACAGATACATACCAATGCAATCACGATGATTTATATTTAAAATTAGCTATAAACGATTATGAAGTCCACTTCTTTCCTTGACATGACGGAAGGAATTGGAAGTATAATTTTTGCGTCCACGAAGGTCCTCCGGGGTTAAGTATTTAGTTAATGTCGTCCAAGTAAATAATACTCACGGAGGACCAAAGATGCGACAAAAAAATTATACTTGGATTAAGCGAACTTGTTTCTATCCTTCTAGTGCACATCCAAGCTCAGGGTAGTCTTGCACTTTTCTGTTAGAGCATTTTTTTTAAAGGAAGACAAAAATTACTTCAAACGTCATTAGTAAGTTAAAGCTAAAGTATAGGGAACAAGTAACGACCTCGCCTTCGGCTCGTGTCTTGACCCCAAAAATCTGTCCAACGAACTCGGTCTGAGGATTGATCACAACTTTTTGTGGGCGAAGTTTGGTGGGTGTGGGTTCAGAATTGCGGCCTGAATCGCAATACGCGAGAAACTTTGCTATAATTTTATGATAGTTAGAATACGAAGGGTTTGATAGATTCTCATTAGTACTTGACGAGTTGCGAATTGCGAAATATTTTTTTAGTCTACTTCCGGACAGCACAGTTACATTATTTTACTTTAGCACCGTATGACTCACTGTTTTCTGTACTTATCTGTATACAATAATACAGGATACACAGAATTAGCTATTGCGTTCACCAGTAGGGCTGAGAGCCGCGACCACAGACAACAAGTTTAAAAAGGTAAGATAGAACGTAGGTACCTACCTAAGTACAAAGTAGTAAATACTTACCTATATTACATATTTAAAAAAAATTAAGCATCCGAACGAACGGAAAAGACTTTAAAAAGCCGGGTTGGAGGTTGCAGAAATATGTATCCGAAAATACAGTAATGGTGGTTTTAATCGTCTGTGAAATGAGATTCTAGAAATTAAAACGATTTGATGTTTGACGCTTTGACCCATTGACCCATCCGTTGTCTGCTTTCCAGTGTCAGGCTATGATTTGTAAAGGAATTTGTTTTAAATATAAAATACTGCAACCGAAACTTAATGGCCTTAGACATTAGAGGTCGCGGAATTACATTGCCATGTCCTGATAATGATGAGTACGTACCTACTACGGTAGTACCTACTTTTAGCGCTAAAACTCTAAATTCGAGTCCATCACGCAGTGCTAATGCTGCTGAGGACTGATACATCAAAATGAAACGCTTGACTTATGACTAAGACATATGACTTAAACCTTGACCCCTGATCCGGATTCCTGATACTTTTCCATTGACGTAAACAGAGAATACAGATCCCCGTACCCGTACCGTATAGTAATGCCGTATGATGTATGATTGCACGACGTCCATGTTTGAAAACACGAGAACTGAGAGCACGTTTCGTAGAAGAAGGTCACGCGTTGTCGGGTAACATAGACACAGGAACAGGAGGATCATGAATCATGGTGCATGGACAATGGATGTAAATTGTAATATGTAATAGGGGAAAAATGGGTCAGTGTTACAAAGAAAGAGCCGTTAACTGACTAACGTAGGGACTCACCTTGATTATGCGACGAGGCAGAGCCATAGTTTCTGTCTGATTAATAATAATTAGATACAACTAGAACGGATGAGGGGGTAGAAGTTGTACAAGTAGGGCACCACTCCTATGTCAACCTGATCAGGTCCTGGACTCCTCTCCGTTGTCCCAAAAGATTCGATTTTCCCCACTCAATCGCCCAACCTAGATTAAGGGAGTTAATGAAGTTCAGGGTCAGGGTTATAATTATTTTGTAGGTACTAAAGTCTCGCGCCCGTCTACTCAGGTCTACTCAATCACAAAGTATTATTCACAGCTCGGATCCAAAACTCGTACCGTAGACTTCTACGTCAATGTCATCTGAGTCCTGGCCTCCGCACTTCACTTCCCACAGCAGCATAGCAGCACAACAGCCAAAGCCAACCAGCAGCAGTCAGGCAGTGCACTACTACTGCAGCGCAGCACTAGACTACCATACTACTACTACTACTACTACTGCACTGGTGTGGTATGGTGGTGTACGTACGTACGTGTGCGTGCGTGTGTATGTATGTATGTGTGTGTCTATGTCTGTTGTTGTGTGTGTGGTTCTAAAAAACCATTCGATTGCGGCGGATCCGTGCCTTGTCCCACTTCAACACTGTTTTCCCCCTCCTCCTCCGCTCCGCTCGCTGCGCTGCGCTGCTTCCTCACTATTTATTAATTAGCGGAGCTGCTGTATGGTTTTCACTTTTCTGTCTGTCTGTATATCCGTCTGTCTGTGTCCTGAGTCTAAGGCGCCACAATCACTTAAGAACCGGTATACCGATTGAAAAACTGGTTTCATCAATCGATCTCTAATATTTGTCTCATGCTAATTTCATACCCAGTTTGACCTCAGGTGACCTCCTTCCGGGTCAATTCTAAGCTCAGTTTTTCTTTAATGAGGGATTGTTTTTCACGTTAGGTATCCTTCGAACCGTATCACCCACCTCCTTCATACAGTACTACCGGAGTTTACCTAGGAAATTCCTGTGACCTTCTAATGTTGGTTACTTAAATTGTAATTACTCACAAGAGCACTTAACGGATATTCAAACTGTTTTCACGAATCAATTTCTAATTTTACTGCAATTAAGTTATTAAGATTAACAGTCTATTAAGTTTGACCATTAGTTACACGCTCCTGGGTCAGGGTCAAGGTCGACTCGTATTTCGGGTGGTCCTATTTTTCAAGTGAGGTGTCCTTCGAACCGTATCACCCACATCTTTCGAACATCACTACCCGAGTAGATCTATGGCATTCGTTTGACCTTGGAGAGGTCAAAGGATTTTGGCTGCAGCAGACTTTATAACGGTAGAATCGCTGAACCGATTCACAACTAATGTCGAGGTCATTCTCAGTTTAGTTGTTCTGGTGGGAGCTACCTTACCAAATCTACTTCTCCTGACACTTCACTATTATTGTACAAGCGAGTAAATGCCCAATTTTATTTAATGCGCCTTAAAATATAGTTATAGACGGAATTAAAGTATACGTGTATGGCCTTTAAACTGAAAGTCTTAACCTAAAAACAGGAGAAACTGAAAGAAAAATCAACTCCACATATATAGCGTAAATATCAGTTAAATGTAAATTAGTGATAAGGAGAAGTTCGGTTACAAATAATTGTAAAAGCAGGAGCTTCGCTCAGTCTTGAATCTGGAGCTGTCGAAGTCTCATCCAAACCTTGCCTAGCAGTACATATACTATCTACAGGTTAGTAATACACCTTTGTAGGAGTAATTACTATTATTAAGTTAAGTAAACTATAGTATAGGGGAGTAGTGAATGTTGGGAAGGCATTTACGGTGACAGCTCCAATACAAATTTTGACTACTTATCAGTGAATCACCGTACAAGACTTTTTGGAATCCGGATCTGAGAGTTGTGAGCGCGAGTTCTGCACCGCAATTTGGGTGAAATAACGGAAGCCTTTAGTTCTTGGCGGGGCAAGAGTGTGAGCTCTTCGGAGGCACTCAGTACGGACAGTGATGCACCACCAGTGATGCAAGAAGTAGGAGAGCCGCTGCAAATCTTTGCGAAGCGAATCTTTCTTGCATATGGTTCGGACCGTGAGATGCGGGACGAAATACTTGTAAGACGCATTATTCGGGGTTTATCTCCTAGTATATTAGCCGCTACGCCAGCAAGAAAAGATAGTTGGTCCCTTAATGATCTATTTCACTTTGGATATAATTTGAAAGATTACTTGTCACCTGTGGATCCTTATTGGACATATACGGTTAAATGGGAGAAAGTTACTCCAAATGTAGAAATTACGGATAAGTTGGATAATTGAATAGTAGATACAGATACATATACGATGGCTAATGATAAGTTATTGGCTAAAGTAGATGTTAAGCCTAACTTGATTAAGAAAACTAATCAAAATATCAAGTGTTACAGATGTAAACAGTATGGTCATTTTGCCTGGTTCCATAAGAAGCCAGATAAGGCCTGTAATTATTGTTTTTCTATATAGAACGATAGAGCATGGAGCATGCTCATCCTATATTCAGGTGCCAGACATAGTTAGGTCTGCTAATTGCATTAGCCTAACTATGTAGATTGTAGGAAGGAATCAACATTCCTTACCTGTGTCTGAGTTATTATATTTTATGGATTAAAATATATGCTTATTGGCCTTCAGCCACCTATTGTCTCAGTATAAAAGGGCGAGCGGAATTGTCACTCGCGAGCTCTCTGTCCTCAGTCCACACATCCGTTCCTGTGAGAGAAACAATCCCGTGAGTGAACTTATGTTATGCGTTAGTGCCCGTGAGGGGCAGAGTGATTCCGTGAGGGAATCATTGTGGTCTTGAGAGCCGACCGTAGTCTACGTTTGTGACTAAAGCCTAGCTTTATGTTGTTAGTGAATGTTTATGGAATAAACATTATTGGACATTGTCACACTCTGCCTGGACGTTCTCACTTCCCCGTTTCATTTCGTGTTAAGGGTCTCATGGGTTCGTCACTTGACATAGGAGGTCAGCCTAGGGACGGACCCACATATCGTTACAATTTCTCCTGACACTTCACTATTATTGTACAAGCGAGTAAATGCCCAGTGTTATTTAATGCGCCTTAAAATAAAAAACCTTGCTTAGGAGGCGTAGGAGACGGAAGGGTTTTTTGAGGAGAGCAGAACCAAGGTGGACAATGGTAAGGCCGCTTCCTCTGGCGAGCACTAGATCTAATACTAAAACGCCACCCGGCCACCCGGACTTAACTGTGAATGATTCGACATTATTTTCAAAAATTAATATTCTATACAGCCTGTAAAGATAGTCTGGGTATAGAACAGAACTTTTTGTGTGCGACTTTTGTTGGGTCTTTATTAAAAAATGCGAATTGTATGTTGCAGATACGGCAATGTTGGTCAAAACTATATTTTGGTTAGATCATTATCACGTTACGCTACTTGTCTATGCGTGCTAAGCCGGTTTATAAATTCTGGGACTACATAATACACGTGCACTACCTAGATGGGCATTCCGCCTCCTAAAAGGCAGGAAGGCAGGTTTTTTACTGAAGAAATGACATAACAATTTTACATTAAGAAATGTACCTATGTATATGTTACGGTTTGGATGTATCTGTGGTCCAGATATATCTAGACCGGCTCAGATATATCCAGACCGGGCTAGATGTACCCAGACCGGACTAGATATATCTAGACCGGTCCAGATATATCTAGACCGGGCTAGATGTATCCAGACCGGTCCAGATATATCGCCACAGATATATATGAACCAAAGCGAATCTCAAGCTGAAATCCCACTCTTTTCTAAAGAGTAAACGATGAACGATGAACATCCTCATGGAAAGGATGTGGAATTTAATTTGCTATGCCATTGGTGCGTATCCACATTTAATTGATATTAGCGAATGGATCAACATAGCTATTCAAACTGCAACTCCATGTTAACATATTGTAAACAATATTAACCTTCGATTTCTGGATATGGTGCTATTAAGAATATGCACGAACCAGAGAGGCCTTTCAAGATGCGTATTAGTATTACAATATATTATAATAACCCATCCCCCATCCCATTCAGGGGCGTAGGGAAGGGGGGGGGCGGCAAAGGGGCCATGCCCCCCCCCCCTGAAATTTTGGGGTAAATCGGGAAAAGTATATATAATCAGAAACAATTCCAATTGTTACTAAGAAATCTCAACGATTTTGTGCCTTGCTGCTTATACTTTAAGTATGTAGTAGTATTTGGACAACTATCGTC
>JAQFZY010001426.1:0-15741 GCA_034696285.1 Hypogastrura burkilli | reverse complement strand
ATCATGAGTTCCCTTAAATCGCCAAGGGAGGACGAAGGATAATGAGGTTGGTCTGAGCTCAGTCCGGGATTTATAGAGTAATGTAGTAGCCCCTGGAATATGAATTAAGTAGGTAGTTCTAACCTGAACTGTTCAAGCGATTCTGGGTCATATTGGCTAAAACCAAAGTAGCCAATTTCTATACGCCTTAGGTACTTTGACCAGATTAAAACACTTGATATATAACAAAAGCTAATGAAGAGTACTTGTTTTGTTTTAAAGCTAATTTAAGCGAACTTTTAAGTAAAATAAAATTAGGCACTTTGGCTTCAGTCAACGTGGTTCGATCCGTTTTAGCAGAATCCTGATTCTTGCAGAATTCTTTTAAAAAATGTATGGTGAAAAATGTATTCTGTGTGTCAAGACTTAATACCCTAATTGAGCGTTCTGTCTTTTCCAGGACCTTCTGCCCCACCCCAAAGCCTTTTGACCAAAATGTTGAACACGACTGCGGCCTCCATTCGTTGGTCACCGCCTCCGCAAACACACTCGAACGGAGTACTGACAGGCTACCGAGTAAGTGAAAGTTATTTCTGTTTGTGTTTGGGCCTTCGGTTCCCATTGTGTGGATTCTGGGCCCAGGCATTTGTTTTAATTAAGTTGACGTCGTGACCCCTTTCTGAGGTCCATTGAAAAGCCGAAAGGAATCAGGAATTCTCAGCAGCTCTCAGAACGGTTTCGTATTAAGGAATTGAATTGAGTACAACAGGAGAATTCTAAATCTGAATTTAATGGGTCGGAGAATAATGGGCCCTCGTCCTCTGTTTGTCGCACCCTGTTGACTTGCCCTGATTTTTAAGTTTCGGGAATCCAAGACCAGAGAGGAATCCATGCATGTTCAACCACAGCGGGCCATTTAATTATATGTTCTGGAATCCTGCTGCAGTCATCCTGACTCCGCTCTACACTTTCCAGGCCCGGAGCTAGCGTTAGCATTAGACTACAAATGGGCTGATAAGAGGAGCCTCTTTTTAGGGGAATACCGTTTACGAGACTGAGCGGAATGAAAATGAGAATGGAGACAGAGTAATACGCGGGGAAAGAAGGCTTAGTAACATAGGGGAAGGATTGGGATGGGATCTTCGTATGTTCCGGGAGACGGAAATATCGATTTCGGAATGAGAGGAGCTTGAATGAAATATTTAGTAGGAGACGCCTAGGTGAGCAGGATACGATACATTATGGGATAAGGGAAGCTCGGCGAGTGGAAAGTGAGTCAAGGATTTATACTACGTATTACTTTTACGGTATGGATCAAAATATAGGTACGGCACGATAAAAGAGAGGGTTAGGGAAGCCTATGAGGAAGGTATGGAATTGATTGGGCACGCCATTCGATTCAAACCGGTGAATCATCGTCATTACTAAAAAGTGAAATACATTGGCAATCCAAATACGAAATACGAATACACAGACTTGTCACTGGAGCTCGAAGCATGTTGGACAACGACTGGTAGTACAGGAGAAAGTATTTCCTGTAATATTGGGAACCTACATCGAATTCAGGACACACGCAATTGAGCTTGTGACGGAATTAAATATTTAAATAGGTCTGATCACTTTTGTATTGGTTAGACGCACGTATTGACAAAAGTTATATTGTAAATTCCTGTTGTGTGTTGGTATATTGATAAAGGATAAAAGTAAATTGGGCAACAGAATAACGTGCTTGGAGAAAGCTTGAAGAGAAATTCTAAAATTGAAAAGCACGGAACAGCTGCCTTTTAAAATATTTAGTATATGCAAACTGTACGTATTAATAGTGATATGTATCCATATGATACTGAGTACTTACTATTATTTAGATACTTTGGCGAGACGAGACAGTTTGAATGCGGGTCCTGCGGACATAATTACTACAAAATTGGTGTTCATTCTGCCGAATAAGACTACAGAGTGGCCGCGTTGCTATGTCTAGACTTCCAGATTTAATTATCCCAACTTTCCCCTGTGGAGAAAGCATGATCCTAATTTGTGTGTATTCCGTATTCCAGGTTGAAGTACGCGGGAACGACTCCCGGATCCATGCCGAGATGAACTTTGGCTCCAACATCACTTTCATTGTGCTGAACAACTTGACGCTGGGACGGTCGTACTTGGTCCGGGTCTGTGCCTCTACGTCGGTTGGCTCAGGTCCGTTCGGTCCGCCGCTGACGATTAGCATGGAGGCTGGGTTCCTTGAGCCGAGCGCGGGGTCCGGCGTGAGCGCTGACGATGATAGTTCTCAGATCCTTAAGGAGGTCTGGTTCATCATCCTGATGGGCTTCCTCCTCTTCATCTTCCTCCTCCTCCTCATCATTATCCTCTACAGCCGGAGAAAATCCCACGGGAAGAAGGACCATATTTCAAGTAAGCCTATTATTACTGGGTTAGGGCTCTCTATTAGGTCGAGATAGGCTCCATTCTAGCCAGCTGCTATCTGTACAACAGAATAGTAATTGTCTCTAACGCATCTTAACTCCCAGGCCTGACTGGGCCCGTAATAATAGTAATCCACTCCTGCACCTTAACTAAATCATTGGTTCCGCTCCGGACCCAAACTCAATAAAAAGGAAATCTGGGAACTAATTAGTAATTGAGACAACATTGTTCTGTAGAATCTCAGGAAAAACGAACATGGGAAGTTCTTATACACCCTGCTTGATCCTTAATGTCGGTATACCGTGACCGGGCTCGGGCTTCCGGTACAGTGACTCAAAAGGGTTTGACAGTGATCAAAGAGTACAACGTTATAAGTTGTTTTCTCGCAAGACTTGTGCGGATATTAGTGTTGCCTAATCGCCTTTAACCCTGAATATTAAGAATATTTGGAGATTTTTAATTTTTCTTATTTTTACGTGCTACATAAATTGGATTTTCTCAACTTTATATTTAAAATACAAAATTGAAATTGCAATAATCAGCTAAAATAATCCTAATTTTGATTCTGTATCTATTTCCAGGCGTCGTGGTAGCTCCGCACACAGACTCCCAGTTCGTGAGTGCAAAACAGAGCCTCTGGATCGACCAACGCTGGGGGAACACAGACACGAATGACAAGGACTCCAACCGCTCAAAGTCGAAGCTCCTGGCCAATCACGCCAACGGCGACCTGACTGAAGCCACAGACTACGCTGAGGTGGATCCCCACAACCTGACGACCTTCTATAATAATACTTGCTCTAACAACAAGGGCCAGCCCCATCACCAACAGATGCTCCAGCTCCAACAACCTGATCTCACTCCCTACGCCACAACCACGCTCATCCAGCGGAGACCCAATTATGTACGTGAAGGCCCTAAGGACTCTAATAAAACTAAAATAGTAAAAGTAATGGTGAAGGAAAGTTTGGAGAGAATGGGGATTTTTATGAGCCCTTAAATGTATTTTTTATGTTTCATCAGCGTTTCTGAACCCCCGGCCCTTGTGTTCCTTAAATGGGAAGGACCCAGTGTGTATTCGGAAATCGTATGGATTTCTGGTTTATTGACTCCCAGTCTCAAGTTTAATATTTTTATTGTTCTCCTATTCCAGGACCCTTTACCTATGAACGGCGGGCCGCTGAGTAAGAATCTTGTAGACAACTACAGAGATTCGGATCAGTTTAGTTCTGGTAAGGAAAACAGACCTATAAAACAGCCAATTCCACTATTTGTACATATTCACTCTAACATTGGGTCATAATAATTCAACTTTTTTTTTGTACTGCCCTAGGTCGTTCAAAGCTTTCAATGGGGTCAAATAATTTTAACAAGTTCAAGTCGAGTCATCCATCCCCGTCGCCCTCTCCCTCAGCACCAATGAAAATGGTGAGTTCCAAGGTTCCGGATTTTCACGGCGGCGAAAATTGATTGTTGGCGGATGAACGAAAATACAGATTTCAGGGGAATAAATGCATTGCTTACCATTCAAGCATTATTTACGAATTTACGCTAGCCTAATGCGAGTAACTGAAACTGAATCGAGCTTACTGTAATAGAGCTGATGTTAAACCAATCGAATTCCGTTAAAATTGTAGTTTTAGAAAAGGTTTACATTGGTTCGTCGAGAATCTTTGTCCTAGGCTTGGCGATCTTAATTGGTTAGGGTACGTCGTTAGTTTAATTGACTTATGTTCGGGTTTGTTCAAGTCGACTTAGGTTTTTTTCTTTCTGGTTAAAATAATAAATTCAAACGCATTTTAAAGTTTTCAGTCGTACTTCGCGTATTCGACCTTGAACCCTATTTTCCGACTAGGGAACTGTTCGTTAGAAAATTGTGCCGATATACTAACTTCTAATTATTACTGATCAGGTCCCCATGTCGTCGAGAATGGGTTGCTACCCGAGCCCTGGTCCCAATAGATCTCATCATGACCCCCTCCTCCATCACCATCACTACCCGCCCAACAATCATCACCACTCACACGCCAACGAGAACCTCTACCACATTGGTGAGATCTTCAACCCGAACAAGTCCGCCTCGGCCACCAACGGGTTTGCTGAGGCCGTCTACCAAACCTGTGATCCTGAGGAGCAAGGCTTCCTTCCGCATCCCCACCACCCAGGGCCTCTCATTGATAGAGAGATCCAGAGTTCCCTCCCGTCCCTCGCCTCGGCCGACTCCTGCAATCTCTACGCCGAGGCTGAGGACGTAATCCCGCAAACGGCGCCAAACAATTACATTCTGAACGGCGGGCGAGCCGGCGTCAAGAACTCCCGCTCAACCTCCCCGGCCTACTCAAGTGATAGCTTCAATAGCGGGAAGTCTGGGTCCAAGCGGCTCTACCACAAGGGGAAGCAGAAGAAGTTCGACAGTTCATGCAAGTCTCTGGAGCGGAACGAACGGCGCCACCTCGCCCCTTTATTACCTGGAAGAACGGGTTAGCTCACATTTACCAATTCCATATTCTTTGTCTCTACCAATTTTATTACTTCTCATAGACTTAATACCAGCCTATTATGAGTTTCATAACACTTCATTAGCACCCATCTAATGAACCTGTAACCTGAAGAGTTTAGAGTTCTCTTCTTTGACGGTCTGAATTCTGAATCATAATTTTTCCCAGTGAGTCAAGACTTGCGTGCTTCGTGTCCATAAAGCCCAACACAATGCCAGAGTCTACGGAGAAAGTGTGGTTTTGAGCCGATGGGTGTCTCCCCGGTTCCCCCAAATCCTCATGTGGCTCAAAGTTCATAAGAGTGAAAGCGTAGTCAAAGTAGTGCTATGTGCTTTCCCACTGATAATTAACTCTGTATTCTATTGTTTTTCAGACGAGTCCAGCACGTCGTCCTACAATAGGCCACACTACCAGCAGAACGGTTTCCAGAAATTACCCCGATTCCAGCAGCGTCCCACAGTCTCTGCCTCTCACTTGAACCACAATGAGTATCTGGAATGGCAGGGTGAGGCTGCAATGAAGCTGGCCAAAACGCTCAAGGAGTCGAATGCATGACGATTAAGTCCTCAAGGAGACTCCCATCCTAATCACAATCACTCATCGTCTCCTTCCTTCCTCCATCACCAATCACCAAGTCATTATCGGCCCACCGATGGATCTGGGCCAGTGACGTACATATACAGGCAGCCTAACCCTGCCTATGAGCTCCAGGAATGGAGCTCAGGAACTGGAATCCAAATCCAGCCTCCATTAGAGTCCAATGGTTGGATTTGAGTCTGAGTCAGAATTAGTTCAATCATTGATTCGTGAAGAGCTACACGGTGGAAGCCAAGACAGAAACAATCAACTTTGGCACACTTTAGTGTCCATGTACCGTGCAGTGCATTACCTGTGTTCATCTGTTACATGACGCACCAGAAACCAGAACTAAGCTCTACTTAATCCACGGTTACTGTCAAAATACTAATACTCATCCCGCGTATCGTGTTCTCTCTTCTCAATTGCCAGAATAGACATTCTCTCTAATAATATGTACTGGATAACGTCATATCATTGATAGGCTAAGACCTTTTCTACCGCAGAGTTAATATTGGCTTTTCTATATACTAATACAGGTGGTTGAATTGTGTACGCTAGATTGTCCAAGTCCAAGTCAAATGCGTTTGCCTTCTCATTAGGCGTTTTGCTAAAGAGAATCTTCATTAATATTAATAGAACTCACTGGAGGGAGCCGAGTGAAGGAAGAACAACTAAGTCACAAATTAGTTAAGAGTAATCGATGTATGTCCGAACGTGTGTTTATATTTATTCCAGTGTATAAAGGAGAGTTTTGGGTTTTGTAATGATGCTATGTACAGTAGGGAAGGTAAAATGGGGATGAATAATCTCGTTTATAATACATACATGCCATGCTACATAGAATGATATCGTTGAAGTAGAGACTGTTCTAGGTTTATATTTTGCTGGAAGGAGGAGTGTCGGTTTATGAGTTGCGTATGAATATGAATCCTGTATCTGGAATGATGTTAAATATTCGTGTCTGTCTGTACTATATTATTCTTGTCGTATTTAATACACGCGTCGGTATTGAGGCTCGCTTTATAGTTGCTGTAAAGCGAGAAAAGGGAAGAAGCAAGTGTTATTGTGTTTTTACACCCGAATAATAAAAAACCGTAAATGTTTTAAGGAGGAGACCCTTTTTACTTATTTTTGAGCTGGAATTTATTGCACCCGCCGTACTCAACGCTAACGGTCCAAGACCTAGAACAACGTTGTCGTTGGATTGAGTTTTTAATGGCTCACTACCTACGGTAGTAACGGTTCTTTGTGTAAGACAGAAGGGCTGCATATGCGACAGTTTGGAAGTTCATGAATGCTCACTACGACAATATGAAGGAATCAAAGTATATGCGTTGGATGAACTATTGGACAGTTATGTATATGAATTCATTTGCCTACCTTCGAATAAAATCGTCTTCATACTCCCACATTATTGTAGCCTTCTATTTCTAGAATATATCCTACTCCTCGCTTACGCGGATGATTATGATAATTTAAGCTGGAGAACGAGTCCCCGTAAAACAGAAACACTTTTGTCCATGCTGTTAGAGCAGACGCAATTTGTGCCTCCGATTATTGAACTCTTAAATGGCGTTGAACCAAGGCTGCATTTAGGCATGTGTCCACCCCCGGGCCGTACGCTCCCCGAAATGTTCGGAAAAATAGCGCGGATTTTTGCTTGCGGCGCACTATTGGCTCCTGGCAGGTGAATTTTAATCCACTCCGTCAAAAAACAGCTTGAAAATGTCACTATTTGAGAGGTTTTCGCGACAAAATCCCTCCACCTCCGGCGGAAGTCATATATTCCATTTTTGGTGCCCCTCCCGAAATCCAATCCTAAATACGGCTTGCGTTGAAGTTGTGATAAATAATCTCACCTAAGCTGTCAAAGAATTTAAGAATATTTACCTCTTAGATCTACAAATATTAATTCCCAATTAACGTACATTTAAAATATTATTTGCTAAAGTATAATTCCAATTTCCCGTAGCTCGAACGAATCCGACAATACGGAAAAATATTTCCGTCAATAAACTCCGCTCTCACACAACCAACCACAAAAGGTAATGTTTTGCAGGTACTTATCGTAATACTTACTACCGGAAACAAACTAATCATGTTTACGTACAAGTCTATGGTTATTCAATGTAAGAAACTCGTTGTAGTAATCAGTCCAGGTCCAGACGCAGACCCATGATACGGCTAAATACATATAAACATATTCTAATTCAACTGATTTAATGGGTTCAATTTTACGTCCTGGGTCTTTTGTGAATTCACCGCTTGGTAGACGAGGAAACTAAAACACTTACAATTAAGCTAACTTAGCTCAGATTCATCTCGTTAAGTACGGTCATAAATATTTCGAGTATTTTAGCTTGGTGAACCTATTAACCCCAGCCCAGCCTAAGTATATGACATGGAGGTTCCTGTGCTGCAAATCTACTAAAATAATGCATGCGCACTAAAGTCCAATCAATTATAAAGTTTCCTAGATTTCAGTAGAAATCATATTTAACTGGAAATCATTATCCTCAAAACAAACTTGACTAACAATCTGACCGCCCATTGAATAAGCTCTTGATGCTGATGCTGCACGACGGTACGTCTCTGTTCCGACATACTGGAATTTGAGTCCCTCCCTGAATTTCGTCTCGAATTTTCCCTTTCTCAAAATGTGCCTGAGCCGAGATAAGGGAAGTCCGGAGCTTTTATTTTCCTTTGGGAAGGGGTTGAGTGTGTCTGGGTCTACTGAGTATGAGTAGGTAAGATAGTAGCGGAGGAGAGTAAGTTATTGAGAGGGATCTTTGGGTGATTCTAATGGGCCCTCACCCTCTTACCCTTCTTCTTGAGTCCCTTGTTCCTGGAGAAAGCGGGGCTCCATATAAATAGACGGGCCCTCGTAACGGAGTCCATCCCTTCGGCCCTGCCCCGACTCACTCCATTATATGTTTGCCCAAAACCAACACTTTTAAGAGGCTCCTTAATGCTCCTCCACACTGATATCTTCTCGGCTAGGATGAAATTAAAAGGTTGGAGAGGGTCTCGGGTCCCGTCTCAAGCCTTTCTCCGCTTTCTCCTCAAGTACTAACAAATTTCCCCCTCTCTCTCTCCCCGCTCCCCTTTCATCTTATGCCGGGACATGAAATATGGATTCGGAAACTCATCACTTCAATTCCCAACTAATTCTCCTCCAAAAGGGATGACGGAGGAACTCCGGGGGAGAGCTCTACAGCCCCCAGAGTCTGGGCTAGGGCCTCCTGGTCTCAAAAATTGGGAATTCACGGAATTAGTCCTTCGTCAACATTTGTGCTAAAACTACTCAAGAATTGGCAAGTTTTGGTAAAAGGAGTACCTAGGCGTCGAACGATGTTAAAACTACGTACTATTATTAAGGGAGCTTCATGAACTCGGGAAATACTACTATGGCTATTTAACGTGATACTTTTATTGTCTAAATATTGTAAAATTACTCCAAGGTTTGGTCTGTCCAGGTGATCCTGATCGCAATTTTCAGCCCAGACCTACCAAATCGCACCAGAAAAAAGTTATGCCTAATACGAAGATCCAGTTCGAATTCGAACATATGATTTTTAGGATAAAGGGACCAGGTACTTGAGGGTCAAAAACATGGCCCCTAGCAACGGATACTTTGGACTTTTGTTGACATTTTCTGAAAATCCTTAAGGGATTTGTTGACACTTTTAATTCCTGTATGGCCCATAACAAGAATCAGTACTAGAATTGTTAATTAAATTTTAATTGACATACCATCCAGGCACAACTCTACGTGGCTCAGGTCGAGAATTTAAACCATGAGCTTCGCTCAGATACAGTGTATGTGGTAGTGAACTTCACAGGTCAACTCCTGTTGCTTGCTTGATCAGGCCTGGGAACATTGGTTCTATTTAACGTGTTTTAGTTAGGTCAACCAATTTCTGGTAACCGAACCTAAGTTAACCGAAAGATAGTTACTGACCCTGAGACATTTATTTGAGCGAAACTCATAGTTGAAAGTGGCGTCCAGGTCCAGGTACTAGTTGTGAAACACTAGTATATGGTAATACGGGTGCGGGCTGTCCTAAAATAAAATCATTCTACCTTATCAATTAGGTACATTGTGAGGCTGAGTGGTTCTGGGTAGGTGTGTCCATGTCTTTGCCTAGACAAACAGGCATTTACTCCAAATGTGAGGATGATGCTTGATCCAAATAATCCTTCCCTCTCCCTCTCCGCAAACAATACGTATGGAGAAAGTTTTGTGATGTAATGCATTAGGAATAATTCTGCGTACCTGGTCGGGAGGGGATTCTCTAAGGAAGAACAAGGTATAAAAAGTAGGCCTCGGCTCTCACTTTCTTTTTTCAACACTCATAACTAATGCATATGTAAAGTAATCTAATAACAAACATAAGATATGTAGTCTGCTTTCTCGGGCCAGGCAGGGGCTTACATGGGGGCCTTGTTATGTCACTGGGCCAAAGGGAAAGGAGGCTCCCTGGACATCTTTTGTTTCTTCTTGCCTCCTCCGGTACCCGTATTCCCTATTATTATAATGCTTTTAAGAGGAGCCTCCAGTCAAATCCTCTAATGGGCCATATGTCCTTTCCCTCCTTTCACTTCCCTATTCCTACACTACTGTAAGTATGTTCGTAGACGTAGGTACTTACATTGTACAAGATACTGGCCTCATCCCGTTAAGGGACCCACATCGGGAGAATATATTACAAACTAATAGAAATGGAGTGACTTGGCCCGTTATGGTTATAAAATCGCTAGGTATTTGTTCCACCATTCCATACGAAACTATTGCCTAAACTGCTTCCGGCCAATTCACTCCGCTCACCTAGGAAAACCTTGTTCTGGCGCTTAAAAACATCAATCCCATTTTGTATTCTATGTAGTTATCCTGTAACATAAGTGCCGCTGGTTATTATGTTAGAAGACTAAACTTTCACCTTGTCAACAGCCTTCGCAGATGGCATCAGGCCTGGCCGGAGAAGGCAGAAGGGAAAAGTTGTATACAGCATAATAACGTGCTACCTTTTTTGTAGCAAAGTAGAATATGGCCTACATTTAAAGTGTCTACTAATATTACGCTTTTGACCTGCTAATTTGCTAATTGTAAGTACTACTTTTGTCCACTAAATGATTTTCGTGCCCTGCTATTAAACTAAAAGTCTCCACTAAACATCTCCAGGAAATTTCTTTACTTCATCGCTGCCCCTCCATATAACTCACATTACTATGCATAATAAATACATCAAATCAGTATTTATTCAACACAGACATTCAGCACATTCAATTATAATATTATTTTTATAAATCTGACTACTTATCATTTATATTGTGAGGGTAAGCGTGATGCCGCATGCAAGAATGATTATAACTACCAAATAGACAGTTCTTGGCCTCCGAAATGATAATGCTAGAGCTGGTAGTGTTTATTCACGACAAGTTGTTCGCTTCGTCATCCGAACCCGAGTGACGATCTCTGGGTTCCAACCCACGCTACGCGTCCGAACAAAAGAACGCTAAAACTAAGCTTATTCTAACCTAGCAACAAGTTCAGGCGGAGATAAGTTCCCCTTCTTTCCCTGTCCAATGGTCAGCCTCTTACCAGATGTTAGGTAAGAGCTCTGACCTCCACCATGGTTCCCGGGATCATGGCCATGCCATGTGTCCCTTCTCCACTAAGGACGGGTCAGCAATCAAGTTGCCGTTTTCCCTTTAGACTCGCCCGCTAAACTATATGGCTAGAGTTACACATACTTTGGGCACCTACACCCCCAAGCCTACCGCACTGCATGACGAATGGAGAGATCTTTTACGATCTTATTTTCAAGGAATTCGGGTCACCCGTGTGTCCCTGAACTCCCTCTCTCCCCTTCCTTCAAACATTATACAGAAGTAAACTGTATCATGCACTTGCACTAGGAACGTATAAATAATCCTATGGGCTAGTTAGGCGTACAATTACGCCTTCACAATATGTATTGCTGGTGGAAATAATGATAAAACCAATAAACCCGATTTTCCGAGGCCTCAGCGATAAGAGCAAATCCGATAAGTTAGGAGGCCTCGGCTCGGATTTGAGAATCGGGTACCTATATAGCTATATAGGTTCAGGTCAGTTTCAGGTCAATAGTAGGACATGTAGCGAATCATTAGACTGATCTGATTCTGGACGAAACTGAGACCAGCTTTGTAATAGGAAGATGTACTAACTTTTAGCCACTCAGTCCGTTTACCCCTATGTTTTTTTTAGCGGGGAAGCACTTCCTCTGTATCACTATCACTACTGGAATCACTATTGAAAATATTCCCGACGACATCCTGAGCCTGAGTCCTGAGCCGGACCTAGATTACAAAAATGTTCAATAGATCTCCAGCCTGCATGTGTTGTAGGGTTTCCAGTCTCGAGACCCTCGGTCTCGAAAGTCTGGAAAAAATCTTGGTCTCGAAGTCTCGAAATTCTCGAAACGAAGTCTCGATTTTCGAGACAGAACATTTTTCTCAAAATGGAGACAAAATATTAAATTATGCATCTGAATCATTCATAACCACACAAATAAAGCATAAGCAGACTTAGAGTAAATCTTTAACATCTCACAAAGTCTGACCCGGCACCAGAAATTCGGTTGCGCAACACCACAGCTCTCTTGCGTAACATTGGATTTCATCAGAGGATTTCATAGCTGACGATCACATTTTCTTGGCATTTCCATCGTACCTGCTCCGAGTGTGACCATGCAGATATTACGCAGACCTACGCCATCTATGCGTGACTTTGTTCAAAAACAGTCAAACGTAAATTTTCCTTACTCCGCCCCCTTTCTGTTACGAATTACAGAACGAATGAAACAGTCGGACGTCGGGCCTGCAACAGGGTGACAGATCCAGAGTGTGTGTGAAGTGTGACTGTGAAGGTAAGAAATGCGGAAATATATTTTTTATTCTTTCACGTACAGGTTGATGTCAATTAATTACCTTTTCCCGCACGTGTAATTGTTGTGAAGCAGTTTGGTAACACCTCAGTCAAAAGTACTACAATCTAAAGGTAACAGGTATGGTTATGCTAATATTTACATGTTTGTGTGTAGCCTTTTCCGGAAACAGACATTGTTCGACTATCGATGATGTGTTACTCATATAGCTAAATACATCTTGGAACGCCCAAAGCCCCTTGCTGATACTTGTGTAAAAAGGATTGTCAGTTTTGATGCTATTTCTTGTAATTTTCAATGATTTAAGGATGATGGTGGTAATGTTTAAAGTCAAGTGCAAGGTGAGATGTATCTAGCACGCGTGCCGTGACCGTGAATTGATTTCAAACAAAACGCAATACAGTAAATTGAAATGTAATGTATATGCGTGTAATGTGAATGCGTGCGCAAGTATAAGACATGAGCCGAAGGCGAGGTCGTTACTTGTAAATATTAAAGTTTAAGCACCAATTGAAGGAACTAGCGTTGAGTGCAAACGAGGTACATCGTAGGAAATTGTCAATACAACAGGTGAACGCAAGGCTCGAACTACGGGTGTCGTTAATGGGGTATTGTACGACATACGGGCGGAATCCGCATTTCCATGTTTTATTTGTGCATTTTCTTACATTTTATTTTGAATTTTGCTGTGAATTAGCTCTGCTCGGTGAAGCCTAAGCACTGTCACTAATCTACTAAGTCTACTAATACGTCTACTACTGGTCACACACCGCTGGAGTTATGGCTTTCTTAAGTGACGAAGCAGTAAGTACTTTACAACTATGTATGATTTGTCGTCATTTAGTTAGTTGCCTTTATGTGAATTAACCTTAACAAGTTTTTTCAATCGGCAGAGACGCGACATTGTTAACCAGTTTGATCTTCCGGAAAGACGTTCTAAGATTTATTCGCTATTCAAAGAGGCTGATCAGAAACAGTGTATCTGTGGATCATCTGACTCGACACGGTTCATGGTGTAAGCTGAGGGAATATTATCATTACCTACCATTACAAGGAGGCATTGGTGCAAACTGTACTAAACTCTAACACGACAATTGGCAAATGATTTTGATACAGGGGCTGTGACGGTTGTGACAACTGGTTTCATGGAGAATGTGTCAATATTACTGAAAAAGAAGCCAAGTCCATCGACCGCTACTTCTGTCCAAAGTGCGTAGATTCTATGCCCTCTTTGAAACCGGTTAAAAGAACGCCTAAAAAGAAGACTGCTTCTGCAAATGTTAGTCGCCCCAGTCCCAAGTCTGCTGAGAAAAAGGGCAACACTAAGAACAAGAAACCACCACCAGGGAGACCAACGCCAACAATGAAGGGTACAGTAGCCCTTCGCTTAATTCCTAATTAAAGAAGCTTACCGGTGTCCAGAATTTATGATTTTGGACCCCCTGGCTATCCGCCCGACCTAAAATGTATCATGAATAAAACTAGATACTAGACCCTACCCTGATACCTGGGCACACTTGGTTGGGTCAATTGCGCATGCGTAAGGTACCCAAAAAATCTGCCAAAGGTATGTCGAGATCTCGAAATCCATAGTGAGGAGAGAGGAGCATCCATGTAGCAGAAATTGTCTTATTCTACTCATGGGTGAAAAATCTTCCATTAAGGCTAACCTGTTGCTGAAGGATTTTGACCTCATAAAAATGCAATAATTTGTATTAAACTGTGCCAATTTAAAGGAAAACAGGACATATTTACACTTTTTCCCTCTCATTTCCTTCTTTCACCCAAAATTTGCTGGTGCGCTTCGCACTCCCGCCCGAAAGATTTCCCATCCCTGATTATGCTTAATAACATGCGAACTGTATGAATCAATTTGAAGCGTGAAAGAAAGACGGACGAACGGACAAGGACGTAGTCCTACTAAGACGAAGTCCCAGCCAGACGTAACGGGTGTGAGACCCATACAACGAAAAGTGGAATCACTATACAATACCGTGATGCTTCCTTGCGTTTTGGTCACACAGTCGAGTCGTAATAAAGGGTTCCTGCTTTCAACTTACACAGATATATTATTTTCTAAAGAAAACGAAATGTATCCAAACTATATTTATAATTCAATGCCTCCTTGTAATTATGAAATCTTCAACCTACTAGCACAGCGACACTATGCTCAGGAAATGCATTGACAGCGCTATTAAATGTTTTGCCACGTCAGCACGAAGATTTCCTGCGCAACACGGAATCCATGATGCCGTTTGGTTTAAGCTGCGCATCAAGCTTTATAAGCGTTCATATTATTCTAAATTGCTGAATCAATTTACAAATGACGCAGTGTCTCCGCAAATATGAAGCCTCACGGTATTTGGTAGTGATTCCACCTTTTCGTCTGAATGGGACTCACACCTGATTCTTCCGCGTGTGACTTCACGCGGACAAGATCCTCCTATAGGACTAAAGTCCTTCTGGGCTAAGTTCCTTCCCGTCATAGTGGGATCACACGGTCACCGATCATAGGTTATCACTGATGCCGCGACTAGTGGCATATCAATGGAAACCTTATTTTATGTGGATTCTAAAAATATATAACAGTTCACCTTTTTGACCTAATCTGAGGCCTCAGGAGGTCATACCGTATATTTTTATACGAGTTCACCACCTTTGACGATTTTTCGGCTACTTCCGCATGCACAATTGGCCAAACCAAGTGTGTTCTAGTATCTAGGTAGGGCCTTGAATAATGTACGATCCATTTTTGGTTGGGGAATTGAAAATTGTTGGCATTAACCTCTAAGATTCTGTCGAGTAATATTTAGCTATTATTGAAAAATGTCTTCTTTATCGTCTCAGCTGAAATCAAGTCCAAACCAGTAGCTTGGAAAAATGACCGGCTCCAGTATTCTAGCTCTGGCTCCGACGCTTCATTTTCTTGGACGGACTCTGCTTCGGAAGACGAGAGAGGTTGGAAACCTGAACCGAACATGGTCGGGAAGCAGCGTTACGCAAATCGAGCTCCACCTTTAGGGAAACCCAAGGTATACTTTGCACAATGAATACTTAATGTACATTTCCAATTTATGAGAATTCAAAGGCAGCCTATTGGAGAGTATAAAAAATGTTACAAAGCAAATGCGAATATCTGTTACGCGTATTAGAGTATGTATTACAAGTAACGACCTCACCTTCAACTCGTGTCTTATACTTGCGCACGTGGCTCCGCCGCTTAGCGGGCTTGGCTCTACGTCTGGAACTAATTAGTAAAAATATTTTCTTTAGTAAATAAATTGATTACATAACTCTACAAATATGGTGTGATGTTAGCAAGCCATGTCACAGAA
>JAQFZY010001425.1:0-15745 GCA_034696285.1 Hypogastrura burkilli | reverse complement strand
GTAGAGCCAAGCCCGCTAAGTGGCGGAGCCGCGTGCGCAAGTATAAGACACGAGCCGAAGGCGAGGTCGTTACTTGTTTAACCATCTAATATTATGACATATTTGCACTATCATCAACCTACTGCTGCCCCAATGCGAAGACCAAGTTCTAACAAGAGTTTTTCAGGGGGGTCAGCCCTTCAAGGGCCAAAAGCATGTACCCTAGCAACGAATAATTTAAGATTTTTTTTTTTTTTACTTTTTTTGAAATCCTGAGTGAAATTGTTTACATTTTTATATTCCTCGTAGCCCATACCGACCAGGGCCAGAATATTCTAATTCCGCCAGCACGCAATAGCAAAGTGGTGTCAGGTGTACTTGATTAAAAAATCACTATTTATCGGCGAAACACGGTTCGTGAGCCGGGCGCTTCAGGCCTCTCCTCCAATTTACTTTAAACCTAAATATTCTCTCCAACTCTCTATAGTATCACATACCTAAATCATAAATGCTCATTCCGAAAAAATGTACACCCGGACAAGATAGGAGCCGAAGGCGACGTCGTTACTTGTATGTTTTATCATATTAGGCCCTGTTGGGTTAGGTTAGGTTTGGTTGTATTAAGCCTTTTTACGTTAGGTTGGGTTACGACGTACTAAGCAGTATTGGGTTGGACTAGGTTTGGTTATGCTAAGCCTTACTTAGGTTGTATAATGCCTTATTTATAAATTAGGCTTAGTTGTATTAAGCCTCATTAGTTAAGTTACGCACGTTACGTTATACTAAGCGTAAGCCGGATTGGAATTAGCTTAGGCTTGGTTGCAATAAGTTTCAGTAGGCTAGGTTAGGTTTCGACTACATCTACTACGTAAAACATTTTATTCCACGGAATGACATAGTGTTTCTGGAAGAATTTATTTTCCCAGCCTGAAAATTAGCCAATGAAATGAAAGGCATGACACTGCGGCAGGGGCCAGAGGTCCCCCGCCACGTAAATAGATAAGGAATTGAGTCGGTATTTGGTTCTCTCCTGGTCAGGTTTCCTGGATCAAAGTTGACGGTAGCGGTAACCTGAAGCTGCTGACTGTTGATCAAGTAACCTACTCCACTGACTCGATGTACAGCCTCCAGTTCTCTGCCCCCAACAACTTCCAGCTGAGACTAAACAAGCTGACTGTGGGCACGAGCGGGGAGTATCACTGCCAGATCGCATCCCACCCACCCAAATTACTCCGATACCATCTTAATGTCGTCGGTAAGTTCCCTTATTGATTTTCTCTGGAGTCTCGAGGAGGGAAAGGGAGCGGGCTCACTTGTAGGCACAGATTGAGTTAATGCTTTTTTAAGTCCTGGAGGTAATCGTTTCCCTCACTCAGATCCTGCCTAGGCCTTCCCTCGCTCCTCCCACCCCCAATCTGGACCCGGATCTGCCCTTAGCCTTCTCCTTCTTAGTCAACGAAGGAGCCCCGAAAGATTGATTAGGTTTCGGAGAGACGAGCTCCTTTCCGCTCTCTAGTAATTTGAGGCCCTGTCTTTAGGAGGAAGGAGGCCTAACGCGTACCTGTAGGCCCGACCCAAATTCTATTCGGCCCTCTCAGTGGCACGAGCGGAGCCGTTAACCCGGACTCGGCCTAGGCCCATCCTTATTGGGACAATATTGGTTGGGATCCAAAAGGAGGGACATCCTCGGCCTATAGGGAAAGGAGGAGAAAGTAATAGTGGGATATCTTGGGGTCTATGTAATTTGAGTTGTCGTCCTGACTGGGGCCCAGCCAGCCTCTACCTTCCAGCCAGGCCCATTATTCCTTCCCTTCACTTTGATGTCCGCCTGTCCAAATCCGAATCCAATCACTTGTCATGTTTCCGCTCTTGTCTTCAGCCCAGTTCCCACGTCCTCCTCAAACCAGTCCCTTTATTACGACTCCCCTCTTCCACTCTATTATCCCACTAGGCCGGATTACACACTTATTATCCCGAACCACTGGCCCAGTTACGCAGTCAGGCTCCACCTCAACTATGGACACGACCATCTTCAACATTGTAGATGTATGGGTGTGTCTTGAGGCCAGAACTGGGAGGCCCCCCTTCCTCACACCTGGGACCTCATTGACGGGCGGGACATTGAGGCAGTTCCCTTTGGATTTGGAATATAACTCCGGAACCCAGCTCCTCGTACGGATAGATCCCGCTTTCCCTTTTCGTAGACCAGAAAGCTATTCCTCCTCCACTTCCTGTGCTGTAAAGGAAGAACAACAAAAGAGCGGCCCAGTCCATTATTCCGTATCATAACATAACCATTGGGACTCACTCCCCCCCCCCCCACAGCCTCGCCCCCCACTGTCTCCCATAGTAGTCAACTTTCGATTTAATTGACTTCCAAATGGAACCCTCAAATGGGAACTCATTTACTTTTTACCTACTTCCCCTAGATATTAAGACCGAAATTGAGGCCCGCCGTAGTGCGGCTTTGGGAATGCGGCCTAATGACGCGGACCCTCTCCAGCCTTTCCAGGCCTAAGCCCTCTTGTCTTTATTTAATCTAGAATTCCCTTCTTCTTTCCTCTCCTATTTTTCTGGAGGCTCATTTCTGTCTCAAAAGTTCCTTTGTATTTACTCCCTGGTCATAGTCGGCCATAGCCTTCCTCTCTGGGCCGGAGAGTCCTTCTCTTTGTCAATCAATTAAATGGATCACTCCTTCATCCATTCCAGGGAGTAGAGTGTGTATTGTACATATGTAGTACAGTCCCCTCTACCCGCTCTCCCAGACATTCCAGTTTCCCTAAGTGGGCTCAATTGACAATAAGTGTTGTTGACAGGGTTTGCCGAGGCTGGCTGTTGTAGCCGGAGTCGTGTCTTGGGAAGGTTCCCCTGCGTATGTGGCTGGCAGGAGCCCGGCTCCGTACTCTGCATGTCAATGGAGCCGGGCTGGGACTCCAACTAAGGCTCTGTCAGGCCCTGTCAACAAATACGCATAATGTGATACTGTCAATAGGCTTCGGATCCTTACCAGTCAGGAGGCTTACTTTGGGATTTGGGACCTTGCAAGTCCCGCCTCACGTGGACCTCCCCGAGATTTTCCCAAGGACCCCTCTTGAACTTGGGACGTTCTTGTTGGTCTACGGCAGACGGTTTTGGTTAGTTGACATGGAGCCCCGCCGGTCCTTTGCCTAATGGGCATGTTGTGTAAGCCCATCCCGTTCCTCACCTAGGCCTTTCAATTAGGAGCTCGAGAGGGGTCTAATCACCACTTCAAATATTGTTCTAGGCCTAACTTAATTAGATGGACTCTCCAATATTGAGTCCTACCTGGCCCCCAGCAAAACTAGTGTGGGATCAAAGGAAAAACTTGGCCCGGGACACCGGAATGCCTAATTAATTCCTACTCAGGACGGCTGCTCTCAGTCTGAAGTGCCCTTTGCCTAAGCACGGATTTCGGTTATTGTGGACCATAATTGATCATTCCCTAATTCTCCTAATGCTCGGGATCCACTCTTACCCAAAGTGAATCAAAATCCGTTGCCCGGATACGACGTAGGACTCCAAGTTGAGGAAAATGAGAATACAGCTTTCACCTTCTGAGGCCATTTCATAATTTGAGCAAAGACCCGAAATGTGGTTAGGTCAGATTCAGTTAGGTTGTCGACGGTTAGTTGCATCAGATTGGCTTACGTTAGGCTAGCTTCCAACGAGTTTCTTACTGAATTCCAAAAGTGCATCTTAAGTTGGGCAACTGAGAGATCGCCGAAGTCCCTAATAATGGAATGATGCAATTGAATATGGTCTCTGTTTGTCTTGGAGGATCCCTCTCTATAGACATTACTATTTGCACAAGTATGGAGAGCGGACACTGAGGGGGGCAGTCTATTATTATGTTGTTGGCCTAGAGAGGCCTCTGCCCATAAATCCGTGAGCGACTTAGCCGGGAGTGAATGAAAAGTTTGAGTAGGAGAGACTCGTCCTTGTTTCAAGTAAAGGTGTAACTTATTGGACGCCCTTCCTTCCTCCCCTGGAGTGAGATGAGCGAGGGCCGGGTCCTCATAAACTTGGGCAAAAGTTAAGAAAGTCCATTGAGTTCTAATTGCCTCCATAAAAGCGTCCGTTATGCCCTCCGCCCTCGGCCGAGAGTGGATTGGGAATAAACCTTGACAGACGGCCATTAATGATTTCCGAAGTCGGGAGCAAATAGGGGGGAAATTAGGGGAGGCCGAGTAGTTGGGCCTGGAGAGAGTCCGTTTTCTCCGGCCTCGGCACTACAGCAGCATAGCAGCACACCCTCCTCGCTCGCTCGCCCTCATTCCCGGCCCACATATATTCATGGAAGGCTTGGCGTGGAGGTATGACTCTCGGCTTCCGGCCCCGTCCCCGATTTGAGCCCCTTATCAGATCCGGGACTCTTGACAGAAGGCCTCGGCCGGGCCCAGTTAATATGCGGGAAACTTTATCTGGCCAACTTATCTATTGGAAGTTGTGGGGGAGCCCGGGCCCCCTGCTCATCTCCTAAGGCCGACTCAGGCCCCGGACCTGGGAAACAATTTGAGTCCCAAAATGACTGAGGAGCCTATCTTTATGCATGGGACTCGAGGAGAGGGAAACTTGAACTCATCCATGAGAAATAGTACTAGAAAGAATGAGGAGAGGAAAACTTGTTTTCTTCCTTGCGCTCATAAGCCCCTGGCTTTGTAATATGCTCAAAGTATATTTATACAGAGTTATAAAGGGAGGAGGATTCGGTCTTCTTATTTGCAGAGGTTCAAAGGGGTGGGTGGGTTGGATAGTGGAGCAGAGCCTTTCCTACGCTACTACATACATAGTATCTCATTCCACTAAAGCCTTGTTCAAAGAGAGCTGGGGCTCTTGGCCGGAGCTCCCCGCCCAGCTCCCCCAATATTAGACTAGACCAAAGGCCGAAGATCTTAACATCCTATTACAGGCTTGACTTTTGACTTCCACATGACTGTTTGGGGGATCCAGGAGGCCTTCCCGAGGGTGTGAGGCCTCTTCTTTTCTCCTCACTGAGTTCCGGGGGAGGGTTCCTTTAAAGTTGAGGCTCTGGGGGACAAGGGCCCTTGAAAGAATGTGACAAGGAGACTTTAATTGACAGAGCCAGGCACATACCTCGGGCCGAGGGGAAAGCATTCCCACTCTCACCGAGTCCCGCTTGTTGGGAGCCAGGCTGACATTTGAGAGGGACGCGGAATGTGAGTAATGGGCGGGTTTTGTGGGAATAAAGTTTCCCTAACTGCATTACTGTTTCCAAGTAGGTAGTACACGTGGTGTGGGGAGGGACATTGTTTAGATTAAAATTCTGGTGAGTCTTTGGGAAGAGGATTGTGCGGGGCTTTGGGTAAGCCCCGCATTTAATTATGAGGCTCTCCCGTCCTCTGGCCCAGGTCCCTAATGTTATTACTCCCACTCTGATTCTCCCAGCCCCGACCATTGAGATCGTGGACGACGGGGACAAGCCTTTGAAAGACAAAATATTCAAAACGGACTCCACGCTCGAGCTCCGGTGCAAGATCTTCTTCTGCTGCTTCCAGACGGTCCGGGGTCAGGTGAAGACGGACAAGTCCGCCCCCCAGCACGTCAGCTGGTATCATGAGGGCCGGCTCCTAAACAATGACACGTTCCGGGGCGGGATCAGGCAAGTCCCACTTATCTCCCTCCTTAACTTATGGGGGGGACTCCGTAAAAAGGGGACTCCGGAATTAAGGGCCTCCAGTTGATCAGAATGAAAAAGTGTCCTGGAGGGACGTGGGCCTGCCTAGGATTAGCTACTATTTATGAGGATGAGATAAGGGGATGCTGTGTACGGTCTACGGTGGGTCCCGAGCCAAAACTAAGGAGGGAGAAAGTTTGGGGCTCTGGCGGCCCAACGTCATGTCAGCCTGGGAAGCCCAAACCCGGCCTGACGCCCCGGATATTATTGTCTAAGTAATTCGCCTCTCTCTCCTTCCAGCGTCAAGAGTGAAGTACGACGGAATGATTTCGCTGTTTCCAAGCTCTACGTCGCCAACGTTAATAAGAATGACTCGGGCCACTACACGTGTGCTATGGCCAAGTTTGGCCAGGCCACGGTCCTCGTATCCGTACTCAACGGTAAGTTATGCAGAGCCTGAGCTCCCTCCTTTAAATCCGCTTAGCTAAAGCACCCCCCAGCCCCATCCATCACCCATCACTTCCCTCTTATTTACACACCCAATTTTACACTCATTTCTCAGGCTTAGGCCCGGGCCTAATCATAATTGGAGTTCAAAGGAGTCAAGCCCCTGATTTATGCCCCTCCAAAAAACAGCTTGAAAGAAAATATAATATTCTGCCGAATAAGTTCATTCCCTGTATCTCGGCCAAACCTAACCTAACGTAGGTAATGTAGCCTAATGAGGCTTAATCCAACCAAGCCTAACCCTAGCGACTTGGATTCACGGGCATTTTCCGGCTAAATCCATATTTTGTCCATCACGAGCTCATGATCCTCTGATTTATGTGTTATAGGGGAGACGCCGGCTGCCATGCAGGCAGGCGGCCACGCAGTTCATCTATTACCTGTCTCGGGTTCCGCTCTCCTCGCCCTCCTCCTCATCCTCCTCGTCTAAAGGACGTCCATGGACAAACTACGCACAGGATCTATGTCAGAGGCCGGCCAAGAAGAGGCCCCTGGAATTGTGACATGAGAAGTGTGAGAGTGGACTCTGTGCTAGGCTACCGTGGTACTGTGTTGTTTTAATGGTGCCCGTCTGAGGACGCTTCGTTCGGCAGTGTGCTCAAGAAAACCCAGACTCGTTCCCCGAGCCCCCTCGTATCAGCTAAGGACCCCCTACCTCCTCAATATTTTCAAATGTAGGCCTCCGCTCCTGGGTTTCCCAGTTTCTGCGATGACTGGGAGGGGTCAACTCTAAGTTTCCGTTCCCTGCCGCCCAGCCCCGGCTCTATTTTATACTATATGTTTGCAGAAGTGGACTGGGTCTGTTAAGGTTCTAAATATATATGCGTGTCAGTCATACTAACCGTAAGAAGTGTATAAGTTAGGAGTGGTGCGTAATAAAGAGAATATACGAGCGGTGATACATAATCCCGGTGACACCCTAATTAAGTAGGCCAAGTCTCTAGATCTTATCCGATCCACTGGAGCCCAGCATGCATCCCATATATGGATGTTACGGCTTCCACTCGGATCTAGACACTATTTAGGCACTACCTGGGTATTGCAACAATCCTAGCTCAGTTAATAATAATAATGTGAGAAATCACGGGGAGTAATTCCATGCACTTTTCAATGAGGGAATTTATATAGTAAAGTTATCCGTGGATTCAGTCTAAAAACTGAGGGACATTTTCTTTAAGAAATTTGAATGGACTTTGCTGGAGTACTTAATTATGTTATCTAGTAGAGGTTGGATGCATGTAGTTTTCAAGTTAAATGGTTCCATTGGAAAGCGAATGGGATTCTTCTTAGGAAGGAGTAGAGGATATGTAATTCCGGGGGGATTCTTACTTCCTACATTGATTGAGCTCGGATTTATATATGACCCTGTCGGTCCATAAAGTGTTCAGCTTTGAGTGTGGGCCGTAAGAGGAAGAAGGAGGTCGGACTATTATATTACTCCCCATGATTTGGGTCGGGAAGGTGTTACTTACTTTCCCGTATTCCCACTTGGAGTCAATTGGGGGGGCGGAGGGCGAGGTCTTTGAAGTAAGGATCCATCCTTATTACGTGCATAAATTGAGCGGATGTAGTCTATAATAAGATCTCCTCCGCAGACCCAACCCCCCTACCCACTCTACCTCCACTCTGTCTCTATACACACACGCATATTGACTTTCTCCTCCTTTCTCTTCCTTGGGGCCCGAAGCCGGAACGGTTTCAAGTCTCTCGGCTCGGATGAATACAAATGAGGGAGGTGGTAAAAACGAGATGAACGTGCCAATAATACTTAATGAATGAAATTTATGTTTGAGCAACGGCCCCCGCCCCACGAACCATGTCCTATGTTAGGCCAGCCTACTTGGGATGTTAGTGTAATGCTAAAGGCCTTCGGAGCCAAGGTGAGCCCATCAATTTGATTACGCCTCATCTGTCTCAGCCGTGCACGAAAGGCGGCTCAGTCTCCAAAGCCCCCTCCCCCCACTTAATTCACAATTTCAAGTAATCCCTCCAACCTCATATCCTTGCAAACATTGGGCTGGAAAGGAATATGGGCCTCGGACTCACGCCCGTAATTCCGGCTGCACCGGAAAAAATAGCCTACGTAAATATTTTAATTTAAGGAACTTGGTCCCGAGCACCCTTATTATCGCCCCAGGGCCAGGCAGCGAGAGTCAAAGTAAAGAAATCAGAAGAAAACTCGAGATCCAGGGATTAGTTCCCTCTTCCAATCCTCCTATAGCCCCTCCAGTGAGGAACGGTTTAATTAAAAATTTAGAATAGCTCATTTATACGTAGTTCCTTCTGGAGGCAGGTACTCGAAGCATGGCTCCTATGAATAGACCAAACTTCGGCCCATTTCTAGGAAACTGTTTATGGCTCGGAGGCGGGTACAGTCCTTGAAGCTGGAAGATTGAGCGTTTGATGATTCGGCTTCCTCGGCTTATTAGGAGGTAACTATAATTCCGTAAAGGGCCAGTGCCGGGCTTCTGAAGAGAAATGTGATTCTTTAATGAAAAGCGGGACGTAATCATTTTGGATGTACTGTGAAATTGATGAAAGGGAGCCAGGGGCCGGAGGGAACGCGGGGAACTGTTTCGGCCGACGTTTTTACAGGGCGTGATAAAGAAGGATTTGATTTATGAAAATGAGACTGAATATAATAGGATAACATGGAACATAAAGGGGGCCCAGGAACAGGATAAGGTCGCACATACTAGGAGGGCATTGATTTTAGATGGGCCCAGTAAGGGGGACTCCTAATGAGAGAACTAGGGCTGGAATCGATGGGCTGCAGATGCCGACAGATCCTTTCCCTGGGACGGGCTCCTAATAGCATTACATGTGTCTCCCCCGTACTCCCTGACAGGACAATATATGTCAGGAGTACGAGATTGACTCGGAGGAAACAATAAGACAATAAATAGGCGGAATACTCGGCCCACTCAGGGGACTGTCAATGGAAGGGGAGGACACCCAGTCCACTCTATTCTAAAAACCTAAGAACCACCATTCTCTCTCAGGAGCTGGACAGGGGCAAGGAATAATCACTTCCCCCATCTCCCATTTTGCAAGAAGACCAACGACCACTCCGGCTTTCTCCTCAAGATCTACGTCAGTTCGGGACTCCCGACGCTTAAAAAGGACTCGAACGAAACCAAAAGTATGTACTGTCCTCTGGCTCAAAACATCACTCATTCTTCTCAAGAAACGGAATTCCTCAAAGTACAGACCGGATCGCAAGCTTTAAAAGTTATTAACCTAGCTTACCTTAACCTAGCTTAAAATTACGTAATCAAACCTGAATTAGCCAAACCTAACCTAAGGTAGCATTAACTAACCGAAACAAACTGAACCTAAGGTAGTATTAAATAACCAAACTAACCCAAGGTAGCATTAGCCAACCAAACCTAATCTAAGGTAGCAACAACTAACCAAACCTGACCGAAGGTAGCATTAACTAACCAAAAGTAACCTAAGGTAGCATTAACTAACCAAAACAAACTGAGCCTAAGGTAGCATCAACTAACCAAAACAAACTGAACCTAAGGTAGCATTAACTAGCCAAAACAAACTGAACCCACGGTAGCGTTAACAAACCAAAACAAACTGAACCTAAGGTAGCATTAACTACCAAAGCTAACCTAAGGTAGCATTAACTAACCAAACTTAACCTAAGGTAGCATTAACTAACCAAACTTAACCTAAGCTAGCATTAACTAATCAAACGTAACGGAAGGTAACAAACTGAACCTAAGGTAGCATTAACTACCAAAGCTAACCTAAGGTAGCATTAACTAACCAGACCTAACCTAAGGTAGAATGAATTAACCAAAACAAACCTAACCTAAGGTAGCATTAACTAACCAGACTTAACCTAAGGTAGCATTAACTAACCAGACTTAACGTAAGGTAGCATGAACTAAGTGCAAGCTAGCTTCAACCTAAGGTAGCATGAACTAAGTGCGAGGTAGCTTCAACCTAAGGTAGCATGAACTAAGTGCAAGCTAGCTTCAACCTAAGGTAGCATGAACTAAGTGCAAGCTAGCTTCAACCCAAGGAAGCATGAACTAAGTACAAGCTAGCTTCAACCTAAGGTAGCATGAACTAAGCTTTTAGTTAAAGTAGCTAGAATTAACCATAGCAGACCGAACCGAAGGATGTGCGAGCAAGGAAAATACTTTATTTCTAAGAAAGTTAATTTTGAGCAAGAAGTCCGTACTAGTATTGATTGAGGTGGCTGCCTATTAAATCATTAAACAAAATGAGGGATGTCTAGCATAACCACTACTGGATTCGGAATTAACGGCTGGATTTGAGTTCTTGTCCTCGGAATGGAATGTCTGAATAAGAGTCGGAGAGGATGCCATTGCCTAGTTATTATATTGGTGGTGGAGGGAATGTTGGGCCAGAAGTGACCGTGGAGCCTGGGCCCAATTGTGCTGGAAGGATGGAGGCGGGCATTTGAGATTTGTTCCTGTCTCTCTGCCTGCCTGACCTAGAAAGAGAAAGGCCGCCCTTCCTCTCTGCCTAACTTTCCTCTCCCTTTATTAGATGAGAATGAGGGCGGGTGTTGTCAATGAATGAATCGAGTGATCAAGATGATCCTTCCTGCCGGAACTTTCATCATCTCCCTCCATTATGGTGTCGTGTAATCTTGTAAACGACGAACCTCGGACATCCTCCCTCAACTTTCTCATATGAAACTTTTGGCGGCGGCGGCGGAGAGGAAGAGCCAGAGTCTCCCTTCCCTCCTCCTAGCTTCAGCTAATGGAAAAAGTTATTTTGTCGAGGAAGGCGTAAGAAGTTGAGGATTGTCCCTCCAAGCCACAAGTAGGTCTACATAGATTCCCCTTATGTCCCAGTCGGGTCGGGAGGAAGCGGGCCCGGGATTAGAGACACTTCCAACTCCGCATCTAATCTGTGTAATAATGAGGGGCCTTCCCGAGCCCCATGTCACCCCATTCCCCCTCCGCCCCTCTATATGGAAAACAAGGGAGGAAAGTGAGTGAAAAGTCGGGCCCTTTCATTCCGGATTCGGAGCACGGACTCCGATGCACACATTGCCAAGCCCCGGCTCCTAAGATCATTTTCGGCTCGTGGTTTTAGAATGAAGACGGGGGAAGTTGGCTTCTGAGTTATCTGCCCTCCGTGATCATTTGAGATGAAAGAATGTCCCTCTCATCATCTGCCCAGCCTCGGAGCCGGCTCCTCCAATCAGAGGTCAGGTCTGAGGGAACGGAGGCCCTTGTAATTGCCCCCTTTGTCCGAGCCCCGGGCTCCTCCAACCCCGCCTTTCAACACTCTCGGAATGAGGCCTCCGTACTGGAGGGGCTTCGGGACAGAGATTAATCGCCTTCCACTCTCGGCACGCACCTTGGCCCCCGAATACTTTCCCTCCACCTTCTTCATCTCTCAGAGCCCAAATTGAGTTTATTACTCATCCTCCTCCTACAAACATTATTAACTCCAATCCAGGTCCAATTTACACTCAGAGGACCCGACGGGACCCGGGCCAGGACTACATTAAACCAAAAATATGTAGGGCCTCATAAATTAGGCTCATAGTAGTTCAAATCCTAACCTAATCAGACGTCTCAATGTCAGCCCTCTTCCTCTCAACTCTCTCAACTGACTCATTTACACAATTCCGGAGGACAGGCCCTGTCTCTGGCCTCCTTTCACCGGCCTGCCAGATCCCCTTTAAGTCTTCCGTCCCATCTACTCATCCTCCCTTAACCAAATACATACCTATGTCTCTAGCCTACCCAAATGTAAACCCTGAATAAGTACGTCTGTAACCTAAACTAGCCGAATGTATGGCTAAGCCAGGGTAACCAAACCCATACATATGTACATCAAATTAATGCATAGAATTAAGCGGGCGTATGCCGACTTGGGAAGAGCCTTTACTAGGGTCTAACCTCGGGCCCATTCTCTCTCCGCTCATTAAATGGGGTCGTTAGGCGGCGAGCGTACGTTTCAAGGACTGAAGAGTACTGTAGCCAAAAGAAATCTGGGTCCATTGGATTAATTGTAGTAGATTTTACAGCTGTTGGTCCCAATTAGGAGCCGCGGCTGGTTCCTAACACGGAAATTAGAGTCATGTGCTTAGGAATTAACGAGGCGAGAAGTTTGGGGCCACCGGGCGCCCTTTAGTTGGAGCCCTGCCTCAATGGAGGAGGACGGGCTGAGAAGAAAGGGCCGTCTATCTAATCTCGGCGGATGGGGGAATAATGAGAGGGGGTCCATTGTAGGAGCTCTCTGCGGGAAGGAACCTCATCTCTGTCCCCGCCCAACCTCTCGGGTTGGAGACATTTGAAGTTCATGGGAAAGCGATCAAGGGAGCGCGGGCGGGGGACGGAGGGCCCGAGTCTCCACCTAATCTAGATCTGTCAGGAGGAAGGAGTTGGATTTGAATGAAATTGGGATGAGAATCAGAGCGGCCCTTGTTTCCTCCCTCTCCCAAGGAGAAAGTAAACGTGTTGAGAAGCATTTCGAACTGTCACTCAGGATCCTGGTTCATTTGGATGAGTTCTTCCGCTCCCCAGCACCTCCTCGGCCCCTCCATCCACCGCTCCTTCCCTTTATTACTTTAACCCGCCTATAACTCAACTAGCCGGCCTGTCTCCAATAAAATAGATCCTTCATTCAACTTTCCCAACTTTGCAATCAGGAGGAGGCCTTCCGAGGCCAGACTTCCAATTCATATTTTTTGGCCACCACCCGGCTCTTCCGCCCTGGGAGAAAGGAGAAAGAAGTCCGAGCCTCGGATATACTCCCTATAGTCTAATGTGGATTTTCTGGCTTGAATGGATCCGGAGGCTCTAGTCTCTTTGGTCCTCTGGCCCGGCCCAATGTTGTGTTGTTGGCATGGTGAGGGTCCCAATGAATTGGCAAGGAGCTCGGAGAAAGGAATTTTAAGTTGGCCTATAGGCCGGCCCCTGACCAGGACCACCGCCCAGCCGGACGGACTCCGGCCCAGTGGACAGGAAAGGAATCAGGAGTCGTGCTCCGACTCGGGAATCACAAATGTTTCTCACCCTATTACTTACTAAAATCAATTTTCTCAATTGAGAATTTATAACTGGGCTGAGGGCGGCCGGGAGGCTTCCGCACAGATGCTCCGCCCTCCCTTATTTACGGCAAGTCTCCCCGTCTTATTAACTTACCTCAGAAACACTTGGTAAGTTATGATTATGTCGGCCTTTCAGCTACTACCTACTTCCAAAGTGAAAGTCTAGAGAGGACTTTCACCACCCAGCCCCCACCCAACCACTGATACACATAAACCCGGGCTCTATCAAATCAAATCCAGAACTATAACAGGCCTACAGTCTAAATGAGCAGCAGGCACTTTATTCTCTAGTCCGCCCAGCTCCGGGAGGCCGGACAACTGTGGCCTGGACCATGGGCCTTCTAATTCTACGCATACCATTGGAGACAAACTAAGAGAAAAAAATACAGAAACCGAAAGAAAGCTAAAGTCCTACTTGTACCTTACTTTGACGGAATTTCCGCACAGTTCTCGGAAACCTAACCTAAGGCTAAGCTATCATAAGCTAATCTAAAACTACTCTATCCAAACCGAGCCAACCCTAAAACTAAGCTATCCAAACAAAACCTACCCTAACCCAAGCAACACTTAATACATTTTTTCTGTCATGCTATGAAATATCTTTGGTGAAGAACATTCGCTACAAAGTGGTGTCCTTAGCCCTAGGAATTCGTGGGCGTCTGGAATGAGCTAGAATGAGAGCCCAAGCTTCTAGAGTAGTGTAGTCTGATCCAAGCTCCTCTGTAGATTGAGTGGCTGGATCGTGGACGGGAGTTGACGGAAGGCCGGGCTTCCAGCTTCCAGCCGCCCAGAGTTCCCTACTTTCTCTCTGCTCGTGTTTGTATGCCTGTGTCTATGCTCGAGTAACCACATTCTTCTTGAATCCGGATAAGACCCTCAAAGGAGTGCCAGCGGAAGAGGCTGGGAAAGAAATAACTAAAATATGTACGTTTCATATTATATTCTCTCCCAGACGATGAACTAGTAGAGTAGGCCGGAGCTCCTGCATACTTATGCACGAACCCTGGCTCTCTCATGCAGATGACGTAGTTAAGCACAAATTTAATCCCCCGTCTCGACTTAGGGAGAGAAAGAAGGGAGGCCTGAATCGGTAGGAGGCAGGCCTGGGCGCCATTAATTGTATTATGCATGAAACTGGTGCGCGGAGGTTGGGAGGGCAGACTTATTGGTTAGACATGAGAGAATAGAATGGAGGGCGGGGAGTCTAATGAGTTGGGACAGGAGCCTCATAATAATAATAAGGAACGAATGTGGGAAAAATCAAGCCCGCAATGACAGAATCCTGGGCCCTCGAGTTCGGGCGCTTCTTAAAAGTTTGACGGAGTTTTTCCTCCCCTGACACGAAATTAAAGTCGACTCCCCGCCTAATGTCCCCTTGTCTGAGCCGGGAACTTTCTGCGGTCTTATTACATTCTTTCTCCTGTCCCCGAACAAGTTCCCAACTATTTCCACCAAGGCCCCCTCACTCCGCTTTCGGCACAACATTAAGTAATAATAGTTCTCTTTATGAGCCCGCCCCTGTCATCAGAATCCCATTCCTTATAATCCCGTAAATATTAATGGAGCCAGCCCAGTCCGCGAACATATGTTTCCCAGATTCCGGGGAGGGGGGCAATAAAGGGGCAAAGGGGGCCTGTTTCGCTCTCCCTTCGGGAAGGTAGCGGGGGCCCATAATTCTCCCAACCAAATGGAGAGGAAAGGAAGGGCTTTCAATGAACTGGAGAAATTTGAATGGGGAATCCTACACTCTTAAATGGACTCGGGGCTCAGGGAATGAAAGGAGACTAAATTCCGGAGCCCTGAACAAAAACTACAGTAAATCCTGACAAATTGTGTACTTCGTCTCTCTAGAGTTCAGAAGGCAGGGCAGGGCAGGGAGGGAAGGGAAATGGGCGAGAGGGTACAGGCATAAAATTGTAATGGGCCCTCATAAATAGCCCCCATCACTCATCATTCAACCAAATTTCCATAACTTTCTTTCCCTTAAGCTCAGTGGGCCTGCCCCATGAGCCCCTGCCTTTCTATCAAATCCACGGCTCACACTTAAACTTCTCCGATGATTTAATTAACTTATCATCCAGGCCTAATATGCCAGAAGAAATATTCCGGAAGTGCGAAGCCGTTAATTCACAGGCGACAGCCGGCTCATGCATATTTATGCCCTTCTTTTTAAATTGTTTGATCAGTAGGTAGTACTACAACTCTTCAAGGAACTTTAAAGAACCACATTTACTTAGGCACCAGCAAGCGTAAATTATTATGTGCATTCATTTCCATTCTGTATCAGCTCAGAAAATAAGGTTAGACGGTTAGCAAAAATAGAACTTATAGAGGTATAATTCATCAGTGTGATGAGCTCTGAGGATAGTGCATGGACAAGGCTCGATCTGAATTATTGTTCAAGTACTTATACAACGGAAAAAGTAAAAATTAAGAGATCTATTTTTGGAAGGGGTATATATAAACGGTCTCCCTTAAATTCAAAATTGGCTCCCAAAATAAATAAATTGGCTACCTTGGAGAAGTGGCTCCTATAATATAGGTTT
>JAQFZY010001424.1:0-15746 GCA_034696285.1 Hypogastrura burkilli | reverse complement strand
CGTACCTTTGTTCGTAGACACTTGATATCCATATCAGTAGAAAGAGGGTTTAATTCTGACTTAGGTAGCACCATTACAAACAAAAAGTAGGACCTTGTCAGTCTGTACTGAGCCGAAGACTCGTCTCATCTCGCTTGTCAAAATTACGCAATGTGTTTTTTCACATGCTAAATTTAAATTCCCATGCAAGAAAAATATTTGTTTATTTTTCGCTTCGTTTGACCCGTCCCGAAATCCATACTTTGTCACAACGGGATCCGCAATATGACTAAAACTCGACCAAAATGTACCATCTAAACTCCGTACGGGCGCTGAGGCGAACATAAAATATTTAGCTTGATTGTAAGGTATTTTGTCCGAAAACACGTTGCGTAATTTTGACGAGCAAGATGAGATGAGTCTTCGGCTCAGTACAGACTGACAAGGTGCTACTTTTTGTTGGTAATGGTGCTACCTAAGTCAGAATTAAACCCTCTTTATACTGATATGGATATCAAGTGTCTACGAACAAAGGTACGTGCGTAAAGGAGCGTTTATCAATCTATTAGTAAAGAATAATAATTTTAATTTCTCTGAGTATTTTCTTGATCCTCATTCTCCTGGATCCTTATCTTACGCTCATTTAAGGTCAACAGGAGGTGTTTGACCGGTTTCTGGTGGTGGTGGCTGTGCGTAGTAAACAGAGACGCATGACACATTAAAATTATTCCAGCGCGAAATCTGTATACGTTAGGGTTAGGTTATGTTTCAAGAAGTTACTTTTCTGCCGTACGACCCGACCAAGGTGAACCTGAGTTGTGATTAATGCTGAGGCGCTGGGATTTGTGATTTCTAGGCGGGTTGCGATGGACCATGGAGGAAGGAAAAGTGTTAACTATTTCCTTAAGGATTTTTAGAAAATGTCAACAAAAGTCCAAATTATCTGTTGCTAGGGGTCATGTTTTTTGCGTTTTAAGGGGTGACCCCCTGACCCTAAAAATCCCATATTCACATTTGCTCTTTATATTGGTCATAACGTTTTCTGGGGTAATTTTGGTGGGCGCACGTTGATAAATGTAAGCTGTAGGTTGCAGATGGCGCAAAATCGGTCATAATTTTATAATAGTTAGAAAATGGCTAACCGAATTATGCTACTCCGCCTTATGCAACTCCGAATTGTGCCACACCAGATTATGCAACTTCGAATTATGCAACACAACATTATGCAACTCCGTATTATCCACACCAAATTGATATAAATAAATTTTAAGGTTTCCAACATTTTTAGAACAAACGACTACACCATTATAGCTTCAAACTTTAATACAGTTGGTAGTTGCTGGTCTCGATGTCGAACTCTTAATTTGTGAACATTCATTAGTTGATCCCTTATGACCTTTAACCTTTGGCTAGTTACTATACGTATTTATTTATAAATTTGAATTGTCAAATGTCAAATTTGTTCTCATAGTCGTTAGAATTCTAATTTTATTGCAATTTGTCCTACTTATATGCAAATTTGGTAAGATAACCTCACGTGACCTTTGACCTTGTCACTAAATGTATGATAGATTACTCGACGACGATCAGTGAATGCCCTAGTGAAAAGTTTATATGCCCTTGTACAGTACAGTTTGGGTTAAGGTGACCTTCGGAAAGGTCAAAGGTCAAATTCAATGAATTTGACCTCTTCTATTTTAGTTGTAGATTATATAGAATAAAAACCCGGTCCAAATCGACCAACGCATCACTGGATAAAGTGTGTACCTATTTTTCGAAAATGGCGACTTTGAATGGCGCTGGGCGAGTGCAGAAGCGTTTCTAGTCCAAACGCTTGTGGCTATTTCATGTAAGCACTGAGGACTACACATATGCCAAATTTGGTGAAAATCGGTTTCCTTCATGGTCAACCACTTTCCGGTTCTGGATGAATTTACTCAATAGACAGTAGTAGGCATGAAACAACACTTTATTGCAGCATGCCTACGTGTCTTTAATAAAAATTGACTGCTCATAATAAGATAGAAATTATTAGTGAGTAATTTGCTGTAATTGGTGAGAACTCTGATTTAATTGGTGAGAAAAACAAATTAACTTGGTGATAAAAACCCTGGTTACGAAATATGATTTAATTGGTGAGAGATTTCCTTTTAATTGGTGACAATTTAAATGGCAGCCATTTGAAAATAATGTATTTTAAATACGTATTTCAAATACATTTTTATGAGCAAAATGTATTTTATTTCGTCTAATCAATTTAATATTATGACATAGTTTTCACCGTCAACAACCTACAGGCCACATTTCTCAACCTACACCAACGAAACCTCGCCAAAAAAAAGTTATGCCCAATACGAAGTCAAAGTTATGGCATGCGATTTATAGGGTCAAGGGGTCAGCACCTTAAGGGCCAAAAACATCTCCTAGCAACGGATTTTTTTAGAATTGTGTTGACATTTTCTGAAATCCTTCAGGAAATTATTTACATTTTTGTAACCGCCAAGCCCATACCAACAAAAGCAGGATTAGAACCCTTAAGTTCAACAAGCATGTCACTAATCACATACGCACGTGTCCAGGTTCACCTTTGTCACGCGTCACAAATCGACACTTCACTCACTCACTTAAATTAAATTTAACTAATTGCCTGGCCTGAAGTGTTTCATAACTCAAGCATTGACTTCTCCTGTGCGTATGCCGTTTAAAAAAGTCACTTTTCGCGTGGAAATGATACTTTTTATATTTCATTAGCCACGGCATACTCCATGTTTACAAAACTTTTACTAAATACGGCCTTGCTAGATAACTGTGATGCTAAACGCTGCACGTTCTTTCATACCTTTGCTATGTATATATTTTCTGTTTCTTAAATCTTACCTGCACAGCTTCTAACATAACTTTGTTTCTGCGACATGGCTTTCTAACATCACACCATTTATAGAGTTAAGTAATACATTTATTTACTAAACGAAATATTTTTACTAATTCGTTCCAAGCGTAGAGCCAACCGCGCTAAGCGGCGGAGCCGCGGGCGCAAGTATAAGACACGAGCCGAAGGCGATATCGTTACTTGTATTTTGTATTTTTGACGTCTCAAGTATTTGTATTTTGTATTTCAAGCAATAACTGATAGAAAATACATTTTGTAAAAAGTGTGTGCAAAATGCGTCTATTTCGAGTCTTGTGTATTGATAAAGTCTACTACAGTTTTACCGCTGTTTGTTATTTGTTACAGTTTGCAGTGCATCTAATACATAGCTACGATTAAAGGGAATGTCGCGAGTGTATGTGGTATTGACCCACCTCACGGTTTAGTTGACATTTCCACACATAGTACTTGCCAGGTAGGTTGTTTAGTATTCACCTATAATAGTCTGCGCAATCGAGTTGAACAGAATCCCTTGATACGAGACTATAATTCCGAATCCGTCCAATCACTTTTATAAACTAAATTTTGGTCAATATTTTAAATCTATCCGATGGTATAGGTTATAGGTACATATTTGTATTAAAATCTAATTCGTAATTACAATAACCCAAACTTAGCACTCTGACGATCAAGGATTATATTTCCATGCACATATTTTCACTACTTTACATCAGGCAAAGTATTGTACTTTTGACCAACAACGCCCCAAAATGGCAAAATATAGTAGTTTCACCAACCACTGAACTTGCTGAAGCTTGTTGTGGTATATTTTAAAAATCGATAGGATAAGTCGGAACTGTACAATTATATACGATAGATTATTTTTATTTTCGTAAAAGGGCGAAAAGTAGACATTGTCTTTAGACCCTGACATTTTAAAGTAACTAATCAATACTTTTGAAATGCGCTTCTTACTATTTCAAATACTCCTACTCCTACTCCAAACATACTTTCAAACGAACTCAAATAAAGATTAACATGCTGTAATTGCATTTTAATGGAGCAGATAAAATGTTATTAAAAAGTTATTGTATAAATTTGTATTTTCAAAATACATATTTTGTTTAACTTGTATTTTAAATACAGTATTTTATTTGATATTTGGTATTTTCGCGGTTTTGAGTAGTTTGTATTTTATTTTGGAACTGCTTTTTTGGACATAAAATACATGTATTTTTATAACTATTATATTACTAGTACAATTTCGAATTCTCTAAGAAATACTATATTGCCATGACAACAACTTGCAACCCGGAAAGCTAGGCAATGGGATTTGCCGATTCCATATGAAAACGTGCGTTAAGCCCATGTCGCGGTTCTTACTTCACAAAATGTGACGTATCTTTGTGCTCCTTTGACCTGTAGAGGTCAAATTAAGTTTTTCTGGTAGATAAACCTATGAGGAATAGAATTCAATATCTCATTGGGTCGTATAAAAATGTAATTTTTAAGGGTGAAGGAGATGAAATGTCAAGTTTTCAGATTTAAAAGTATAGGAGTTGATCCGATTAATTTTTCTGCTTTTACTTTTTTGTCTACTGTGAAATCCTTCCTAACTTCAGCACGAGGCGGCGGAGTTTTTACTACAGCCAAGAATGGGACCCCAGGAGCTCATACTACCGATCGGCAGAGACTGAGAAGGTATTCTGTGGAGTAAGTTCTGGGAGTGAGTTTTTTTTTTTGGTTGATTGGGATTGGGACATGGCTTCTCTGACTATGGTTTGCTAATTTTCGGCTTTCACTTCTTCTCAATATCGCTCATCAACTAATTGACATAGATTTTTGCAAGTGGCATATTTGGATTCTACGGAGAATTCTGTGTCTAACCGTATAACCGTATACAAAAATAATAAATCATCCTAAATGAATTTCTAAAAATAAATGTACATCACATGTGTTTCTTATGGGACTGTTCTGCTTCACTCCCACTATAAACACATGTGATGTACTTTTTTAGAAATTCATTTCGGATGTTTTATTATTTTTGTATAAAATAACTGTTTATACGGTTGGACGCAGAATTCTCTGTAGAATCCAAATGTGCAACTTAAAAAAATGTATCGCAATTATTTGATGAGAGATTTTGAGATGAAGTGAAAATCCTCCAATCAAAAAAAGCCGTCTAACTCTCAGAACTTATCCCACTCAAATAGTCTCTGCCGCTGGGTTGGTGCTCCTGGGGTCCCAGTTTTAGCTGTAAAAACTCCGACCCCTCGTGCTGAAGTTAGAAAGGATGGCACATACGTTGAGCCATTTACTGGAGATGGAACTCTAAGAATACAATTATTTTCTAGCAAAGAGATCTTTGTGAAGAGAAACCCTTATGCTCGAGCATGAGAAAAAAATGTACAAATGTAATATACACCTAGACACTGACTTCAGATAAATAATGTGATCCAGGGAGGTTATATTGTATGCCTGGACAATGTTACATAATTTTTCGCGTAGATAACGGTACTTCTTCCTTGCGGCTGTACGCAATCCAGATTCAAATTTTTCACATTCTAATTCCCAATGTTGCTGTTCCTTTTGAAGCAATTCCAGGCATTTCCACCTCAATCGGTGTGACCCGGTAAGGAAATTGTTCATACGGAAATGCCAACCTTCCACGGAATTTATAGTGCGGGGAACATCATCCTTAAATCTGTCATAGATATTCCAGTAACATATGGGAAACATCACGTCCTCCCATATACAGTTTGCGCAAGGGATGGTTAACGAATTCAGATGAAATAAGCACCCATAAATTACTGGCTTCGTGATCCACAAGTAGAATTCGACTGACACTGTCCTTCATGTCCTGCCCTATCATCTAATTTTCATATCTTCTCATGATGTATGTATGTATGACAACCTGTATGTACCGCACACGGTCACAATCGTTGTCTGAAGAATTTTAGGGGTAAGGGAAATGCATACCCTACGGGACGTATCTTTTCAGTATTTTTTGTTCATTTATTTAGGCTTTCTCTGTTGTCAAGGAGAAAAGATACGTATCCGCCCAGGTAATAAGCATGAGGATGGGTTTTCAAGGGTACCTCTGAAACTATTTAAACGTGCGTTACTGTCCTATGCTCTGTTCCTCACCAGAATTACTGTTGCTGGGGCTACTAGTTCATACACCGAAACCCTCCCCATTACCCGCCTAGGTACAGAAAAGATGTCAAAAATATGAGCCGGTTCGCGCTTCTCGCTCGCCCAAAAGTCGTCCGCAATATTCTTTCAAATTTTTTACCCTTGTACTTAATATCCCTCTGCTCCGCGCGTTACCTATTTATTACTGTTTTGTTTTACGTTTTCCGATGGCAGGGTCCATAGTATACTCTATACTGTATAATTAAAACTTATCTTTTAATAGAATACAGGTTGGGGTATTGGCCATCTATATCAAGAACATGGAAACCAAACTCTTCTTTAAAAAAAAAACTAATTTTTTTAAAAGCTTGTTTACGTGTTAAAATTATATGTATAAGTTTTAATGAAATGTGAGACTTCGAAATAAAATATTCCAAAAAAACAGAATATTAAAAAAATATATATATTTCAAAATAAATATATAAACAAATTTTAAAAAAAACTTAAAAATACAACCAAAAGAAAGCTGACAGCCGCTGCGGGGCTGTCAGCTGCGTGCCTAACACGCCTAGGCGTCGCCTAGCATGCCTAAAGGGGTTTCGATGTATTGTATGTACTAGTTCCCAATATTTAGGTAAATACAGTGGGAATATCTATATACATAAAATCGTTGGTCCTATAGGTAATGTATGTATGTATGTGGGTATGTATGTCATATATCTCCTCTGGAGCTACTATCCGGATTCGAATGAGCGATACCTTAAAATGTTGCTAATTTTAGCAAAAATTATTCGCCCAAAACAAAAGTTGACTTTTTGCGAAAAACAATTTGCACCTGGTAGGAATCGGACTCGAGACCGTTTACTACGAGGTCGGCAGCATGGGGTCGAGTGACTGTGTAAGGGGACAGGCTTGGAAGAATGCGCTTGCGCACTGACCAGGCATAGAGTCACGTGGGTCTGTAAGGGGTCGGCTGCATGGAGTCAGGTGCCTGTGCTGGGGCCAAGCCCAGCCAATCACATTCGAGCGTGTCAGCGGCGCGTAATTCAAATTCTTTAAGGCAATAGAGCTCAGAAGGTTCAGAAACTTTCCGGAAACATTGATTTAAGTTAGGTTAGGCTTGGAAATTTTCGAAGACGTTGATTTTCGTAAACTTTCCGGAAACATTGATTTTAACTTAGGTTAGGTTCGAAAACTTTCCGAAACTTTCTGAAAACATTGATTTTACGTTAGGTTAGGTTCGAAAAGTTTCCGAAACTTTCTGAAAACATTGATTTTAAGTTAGGTTAGGTTCGAAAAGTTTCCGGAAGCATTGATTGTAAGTTAGGTTAGGTTCGGAAACTTTCGGATCGATTGAATTTAAGATAGGTTAGGTTCGGAAACTTTCGGATCCATTTAATTTAAGTTAGATAGGTTCGGAAACTTTCCGGAAACATTGATTTTAAGTTAGGTTAGGTTCGAAAACTTTCCGGAACTTTCTGGAAACATTGATTTTAAGTTAGATTAGGTTCGGAAAGTTTCCGGAAACATTGATTTTAAGTTAGGTTAGGTTCGGAAAGTTTCCGGAAACAATGATTTTAAGTTAGGTTAGGTTCGGAAACTTTCACTAACTTTCCGGAAACATTGATTTTAAGATAGGTTAGCTTCGAAAAATTACAGAAACTTTCCCGAAACATTGATTTTAAGTTAGGTTAGGTTCGAAAACTTTTCGGAACTTTCTGGAAACATTGATTTTAAGTTACGTTCGGAAAGTTTCCGGAAACATTGATTTTAAGTTAGGTCAGATTCGGAAACTTTCAGTAATTTCCCGGAAACATTGATTTTAAGGTAGCGTTGCCGTGGACTTTGGACCCTGTGTACTGGCACTGGGAAATTTGGTGCATGAGCCACATTTTACTGCCAAGGTCTAGAATGATGTGCAGTACGTCATTGGAAAGATCTACTTCCAGGCTACAATTAGTGCTTACGAAATCAAGTGACTTAAAACTCTAAACCAGTTTTTTAATTAATTTAAATTTAGAAATATTTATATTTTTTCTTTGTACCTGAATTTACCGAATTAAGCAGTGACTTGGGCCCAGATTGTTAAGCATTACATGTAGGCACACTGTTGTTCTATGAAATAGTACTTAAAGTTTATTTTACAATTAGTGAAGAAATGTGAACCGGGCTCGTGTACCAATTTTCTCCATGCCAATACACAGGGTCCAGGATCCAGGGTCCCCTTAAGATAGGTTAGCTTTGAAAAATTACAGAAACTTTCCAGAAACATTAATTTTAAGTTAATTTACGTTCGGAAACTTTCGAAAACGTTCCAGAACATTGATTCTAAGTTAGGTTAGCTTTATGGCAGGTTCAGGGTGCCGATGGGCCCGAATTTTCGATTTCCTTAAGACAGTAGCGTTCGGATCAGGTTTGGACTGGCCTGGGTGTGCCGGCTGGCCCGAATTCGATTTATTCGAAACAATAATAGTCGGATACGATTTGAACGGGCCCAGTTGTACCGGCGGCTCCGAATTCTATTTCCTTGAGGCAATAAATGTCGGATCCGGTTATTATGGCCAACAAAACGGTACCCCTACTTCGGACTCTCGGGTTTCCGTTCCGCACATTCCCCCCGGATCGTAAGATCGGGTAACGTGCTAGTGTAAGTGTAAAATTTAGTTATAACTGGAAGTAAAGTTCAGCAGAACAAACTTCAGTTATTTGTGTATATGGCTTTTATTTTGTGTATGGTATACAGATATTCACGTATATTCCCTTTTGCTTACCCATGTATCTGGGAACACTCATAATCATAAGCATTACATAACATATAGCATTGACAATGACTGTACTATGTAAATTATAAGAATCTCTGTCATCTGTCAATATCGGGTGAGATTGGACTGCTCTTTGTATGGGATTACTCGAAATGTTCGTCCCTTTTAACCGGGTTAGGCTGTAATTCCTATTCTTAATTGTAAAGTTATAACTTAACCAGCCCGTGTGATTTTAATTTAAACCTTTATTTGTTTACTTTATTAATAAGGTGAACATCCCCAAACAGCGGAAGACGTTCTGCAAGAAATGCAAGCATCATAAGTTGCATAAGGTTACTCAGTATAAAAAGTCTAAGGAAAGGACAGCTTCACAAGGAAGGCGAAGATATGACCGTAAACAGCAAGGTTATGGAGGTCAGACGAAGCCTATCTTCAGAAAGAAGGTATGCTCATTGTACACATGCGTAAACATCTTCGTAATTTTTATGGCTCCGGGGTACGGTGGTTTTCATGACCTGTGACGTGGTGAAGGTGAACCTTTGGTCACTTTTAGAATTGTAGTATTATAAAGATTTTCGTGGAAAGCAACTTTGACCATTTTGTTTGAGTACCTTTACACATACTCAATGAACCCAACCAAGTGTGTTCTACATAGTATCAGGGTAGGGTCTAGTATAATGTACGATACATTTTAGGTCGGATCGCCAGTTAGCCCAAAATCGAAAGAGCCCTTACCAGTTAAGAGCCATTTTCTTTGATTCTGGGCCCACTCTTTTTATTACGGAAAATCATAGCTTAGGAAACATGGGTCCGGAAGATGGGTAGGCAGGGGGTCGAAGGTGCCCAACACAATCCAGCTTTTCACCCAGAAAGTCAAGCCAGTCATGTGACACAGTATTTTGTAGGTATGGTAAAAGGCTCTTGAGAACTGGTTGGAATTTTCCAAAATACCGCCAGAAGCGGGAACTACGGCGCCCCAAACTTCGAATTTCCCCACTTTTTTTAACTTTGAAAAATTCTTACAAGTGAAGACTCGATCGTAACGGCCGAACTTAATATATTTAGAAGTGAGAAAACATGGGGCTATAAGAAACGCTTTGACTGAAGACTTGGATGCGCGTGCGCGGATGGGCGACCGGTGGGCCGACTTTTTAACTTCACCACCCACCCGGTCATGTGCAGGGTTGGAAAAAAACATGTTTTTTTAAAAAAACAAACAAAAAAAAACAGTTTTTTATTGTTTAAAACATGTTTTTTTTTTATAAAAAACGTTTTTTTAATAACAAGCAAAAAACCGCTTTTTATTGTTTAAAACATGTTTTTTATAAATAATAAAAACGTTTTTTTTTAAAGAAAATCGTTTTTTATTAAAGAAAAACGTTTTTTTTTAAAAGAAAATCGTTTTTTATTAAAGAAAAACGTTTTTTTTTAAAGAAAAAACAAAAAACAGCTTTTATCATTTAAAACGTGTTTATTTTATAGAAAAAAAGCTTTTCTTTTAAATAAAAAACAAAGAAAAACTGTTTTTAATTGTTAAAAGCATGTTTTAATTGTTTAAAACATGTTTTTTATTAATTAAAAAAAAACGTTTTTTAATAATGTTTTAAAACAATGTTTTTTATTGAATAAAAAACATGTTTTAAAACATTGTTTTAAAACATGCCAACCCTGGTCATGTGATACATTATTTTGTAGGAATGGTAAAAAGCTCTTGAGAACTGGTTGGAATTTTCCAAAATACCGCCAGAGGCGGGAACTACGGCGCCCCAAACTTCGAATTTTCCCACTTTTTTGAACTTTGAAAAATTCTTACAACTGAAGACTCGACCGTAAGGGCCGAACTTAATATATTTAGAAGTGAGAAAACATTGGGCTATAAAAAAAGCTTTGACTGAAGACTTGGATGCGTGTGCGCGGATGGGCGACCGGTGGGCCGACTTCAACTTCACCACCCAACCGGTCATGTGATACATTATTTTGTAGGTATGGTAAAAAGCTCTCCAGAACTGGTTGTAATTTTTCAAAATACCACCAGAGGCGGGAACTACGGAGCCCCAAACTTCGAATTTTCCCACTTTTTTTAACTTAGAAGTGAGAAAACATTGGGCTATAAAAAAGCTTTGACTGAAGACTTGGATGCGCGTGCGCGGATGGGCGACCGGTGGGCCGACTTCAACTTCACCACTCACCCGGTCATGTGATACATTATTTTGTAGATATGGTAAAAAGCTCACCAGAACTGGTTGTAATTTTTCAAAATACCGCCAGAGGCGGGAGCTACGGCGCCCCAAACTTCGAATTTTCCCCCTTTTTTTAGCTTTGAAAAATTCTTACAAGTGAAGACTCGACCGTAGCGGCCGAACTTAATATATTTAGAAGTGAGAAGAGATTGAGCATAAAAAACAAAAAACGGTTCCGAACGGAGAACCCGCTCCTTAGTTATGAGTACCAGATGTCGTAAACTGACTGGTCTGTATAAGTAGCTCATGTTGCAGCCGTTCGGTAAAGGATTGCTTTTACCCCATGTATGTAATGAGTACCTCATGACGTAACCGCGCGCGAAACGTTTGTGATGAGTACCTCATGCTGTGGGCGCGCGGTAAATGTCTGTAATGAGTAACTCATGTCGTAGGCAACATTACTACATATTTACTCAGATCGCAGATCGGGTAAGATACTAAGAACGATATATTCTGGTTAATTACGACACTTATACTTATTATTTTAAAACATGTTTTTATTCAATATTAAATAATGTATTAAAACATGCCAATCCTGTACCAAGTATAATCAGCATTCACTGTGGGATTTTTGATGTAGGCCAAGACCACAAAGAAAATTGTCCTTCGAATGGAGTGTACAGAGTGTAAATATCGGAAACAGATCCCGCTGAAACGCTGCAAACACTTTGAGTTGGGTGGAGACAAGAAGAGGAAGGTAAGCTATGATTTTCAACTGTTATGTCGATTGATGTCGAGTTTAACGTAGTATCGTTTTGAAAGCATTGACTAAAAATATTTTCTATGTTTACAGGGACAAATGATCCAGTTTTAAAATGCTGTTATACTGTTTTGATTACTGAGGAATAAAGCAAACTTCATACTTTGTATGTATCTGCCCAATTTGAGACTCGGCGTCCATTTATTATCGTCTTATTATTCACGGTTGGCTGTTAACAATATTAAGCACAATATTAAAATAGTATATTAGAGGATGTATTTGCGTAGAACTTTCGGAATGTGTGTAAGGAAACACGAATACTCGTGATTCCATACGCATTACTGTGGGTGGACTTCTATGTATCTTCATCACGAGCTGCCGGAGTCTGTGCACCCAAAACAGGGTGTCAAGGAGAGGGAAGGCTTGCCTAGCCGTCTCAATCTCAATGCCAATACGGCTTCCTCCACAATAGAATTGATTCATAGTTTCAACCCCTGAGTATGAGCTCTGTAACACCCAATTTTGCGTGGACAGACTCCGGCACGCGGATTACGTTAGCATGGGATTAAAATGACCTAACGATGACAACTTGACCTGGCAACGGGAAACGTACAGAGATGTGCTCCAAACCTAAACCTACTCGTACTTGTCCACTATACTCACCTTATTTTAGCCAAATAAGTAAATACGAACTTCTATTCACGAACAATTATGACAGTAAGCGAGTTGTGGTTGTGAGAGATCTCCGAACACTGTGCAGCGCTTGGTGAAGGACACTGGGATGAAAGGATTCCGACCGGTCAATGTCCAAACATTTTCCGAGAATGACAAGATTAACAGAGTTGTTTTCGCCCTCAAATATTAGATATGGCTCAACTATACCCGCAAATATTCAGACAGATAGTGTGGAGTGGCTAATCTACGTTTAAACTGAATGGAAGTGTCAATACCCGAAATCATATCACATACGCATATCGGAATCTACACAACGCTGAAAACCTCAAAGATCACCTGGTCCAAATGTCTGGCTCGGTCTTCACAGGTCTTATAGGGCTTTTTTTTTTAACGGGACTGTAACTGGCCAGTCCTATCTCCGATTGTTACAGCAGGAAATCGTTCTCGAAATTGTTCGCCAAAGAAACACAGACAGTCGTCTTTCAGCAAGATGGCGCTCCTCCTCACTGGGCCTAGGCTATCCGTGCGTACCTGCACTCTGTATTCGGCGCTAATTGGAGTGGCCGTGGCGGGTCTATTAGTTAGCCAGCCCGTAGCCCAGATCTAAGCCATTGTGACTTCTTTATCTGAGGACACTTAAAGGATTTAGTATATCGCTCTCGGCCTGCTATAAAGACGGTTATGCAATTGGCTTGTCCGTCTGTCTGTCTGTCCCCTTTCAAATTGCTTCCTTTATATCCTACTTAACTGTGTAATAAGAGCATAAGTGCGTCGCTTCGACGCGGTCGCCCGCACCTATTAAGGCCAATTATCAAAGAACTAAATTTTTACAACGCTTAACAGGATGTAATTTATCGCTCACTCCATGCCTTGTTTCCTCGTATTTGCTGAAAAGCAAAATATTTGACATGGCTCTTTCAACGGGTCGCGCGGCTAAGCGTTTAACCAGTTTTCAAATGAAGGTTTTATGTGCGATCAAAGCATGTTTTTAATCTAATTATCAAACTGAATCCTAATTAAAGCCAACAACAACAAAGAGCATATTTCATAGAAAAATGCTACTATTGGAAAGCAATGTTACACATAGGGCTCTAAATTTATAAAAGACGAAGAACACAGACAACATATATTTATCATTACCGTTCCTGGGCTTACCTTGGTATAACCTAATGAGCACGCGATATGAGAAGAGAATAAGAAACAGACAAGCCATAAACATTCGTATTAAAGCGCTAGTAATGAAAAGCAGAAGTAAATATTTGGCTCTTTAAATTGCAGCATTCCAAACAGAATTCAATTTTCCAAAGCTTCTTGGATTGCTATATTAACGGCGACACCGTCCTGTTAGCCGTCTAGTTGTGTTGTTATAGCAGCAACGCTGGAAAGCGTAATCAAGAAGGCTTTGTTTGGACTTAAACAACTTTCTTTTTGCGTAGCGGTTTTTGATATTTGAACTATGTTCTATTGTTCTGATCTGAAGTGCTTAGAGGTGCGGACCTTTGCGGAACTGATAAACCTGATTTAGCGTTTTAGATGTGAGGAGTGGAAACTAGTCAAACACCATGCTCACTATAACCTGGCGTTAAAAGGACAGCTTATAGACAACAGCAATATATATATGCATCCACGCGATACTCCACTCAGCTAATGATTACATGCTGACCATAAAATTTCCAAACTTCATCTCTGCTTCCATACTCCACTCAGGTTTATCCAAGCCAACCAAATTAAGACTTTTCAAGATGAGTAATAATTATTATTACGTGATTCAGATGGTCATGTAATAAAAACTTAAGATAACAGATCTGCCGACAGGACTCTTCCCGCTTTGTAGAAAATATTTAATTAATTTAAATTTAAACACCTGCAGTCGTGACTCACCGGTTTTGCAAACACCGCAGCAAAGGCAGATGGCGTGGCTAGCTTTCAGTTTCGGGAGGGGCCCAAAAAAATTCAATGTGCTTCCGCCGGAGGCGGAGAAATTTTCCCCACTTCAACCTCCCAAACCATTTATTTTCGAAGTTTTCTTGGGAAAAAAGTGCAAATTTTCGTCATATTTATAATAGATTTGCGCAGGAGGCGAAAATTTAGAAATTTTTTATTCGTTTGATCTAAAAAATAGAGGATTTTTGCCATTTTTGGTTGCAAGCTATAGTACCGAAAGAATGGGTAGCGCGCCGCAAGCGAACATTTTGGCGATTTTAAGTGGAAAATTACTATTTTGGCGAACATTTCGGAGGGGGGGGGGAGATAAAGTATGTAAATCGTCGATAAGGACCATCATACTCTCTGAGTAGTTATCGTATTTAATACGATAATAAATGCACCTGTCTGAGCTGGCCCAGGCGGTGACTGGACTTGAGAAGTCACTGTACTTGTACAGGAGACAGTCAATACCCAGTTACCCATCCTCGAATACATACATGCTTGATAAACTCGCATTTAATCACACCCACTGTGATTGGATTTAATCGACAAAGTGAGATGACCTAAAATCCCATTAAAATCCATTAAATACCATACATAGTAAATCACATTAAATACCATACCTATTACATCCCATTAAATCACATGCACATTAAGTTCCATTAAAGCACAAAATCACACTCTGGCGGGGTTTAATAAAATGGAAGGGAGCACATGATCCAAACAGCTAAGTAGCTCCCTCCGGCTGTTGGGTCTGTTTTTCTCAAATGTTCCAATTGGCACCGCATCAAAATCACCGATTCGGTTCAAATTTTCACCAAAAATACTATGCATGGTGTAAAGAATTATGGTGAAAATATTTTTTCCGTTACACTTTCGGTTTCGGCGGAAACCGCCAAAACACCTAAAGTAGCCCTTATTTATTCCCACTCAACCAAGACTCATAACAGAAATCTGTATATCTAAAAAATTCTATTTTAGCGTATAAACATAGCCTGATTTTTTTCGTGAAAAAATTTTCAAAATTTTGGTCCCGGTAATGTTAATTTTGAAAAGTGGAAATTTTTAACCGGTTTTCCCCAAACCATTGCAACTATCTAAGCCATATTCAGCGCAGAAATCATCACTATACGATACGAAAAATTCCAGTTTGCAATGGTTTGGAGAAAACGAGATATGATTTTCTGAAGTTTTTTATAAAATGTTTGTCCTGGCTATAGAGAAAACGAATGCTATACTCAAAACAGTGGAGCAGAACGAGTTAACTTTGGCCACAACAATTACAAATATTATTTGTTAACTAACATATGTACAAGTAACATATGTAATTCAAGCAAATTTTTAAAAATACTAATTTTAAAACAAGATTAACACCACAAAAAGTCTCCTAATTAGCTAAATCAGTCAGAAATAGCAAATTTTAGAACTAGCGTCATTTCCCCCTATGGGGGCTCCCCACC
>JAQFZY010001423.1:0-15747 GCA_034696285.1 Hypogastrura burkilli | reverse complement strand
CAAAGGTCAAAAATATTCGTTGCTAGGGGTCATGTTTTTGGCCTATAAGTCCTGACCCCTTGACCCTAAAAATCTGAATAACTAAACTTGGTCACCGGATTGGTCATAACTTTTTGTGTCATCTTTTTGGTAGGCGTAGGTGGAGAAATACGTCTGGAATCGTGCGTTCAGCCTAGAGTCTGTTATAATTTTATAATAGATAGACGAAGTTTGACATAGAACTGGTACCTGTTTCAGTGGCTATAAGACGCTGGGTTTTCTTCCGCGGACTGTTATTCCCTTTGAGATCATCTTCAATCGCCTTCTGCCGCTTCTTCTTACTTTTCCAGTAGTAGTAGACGAGCCCAGCAATAGCGGTGAATGCACCGGCCGTGAGGCCCACAAGGAGCCGGTTCGCGTTAACCTTTGACATCCTCTATTCTTCGGGACTACCGATGACAACTTAAAACTAAACTCTAACTACGCAGACTTTGAACACGATATATCGTAATCGTCCCTTCTTGCACGAACACGAACACGGCACACGACTCCCACGCAATTTACTAATGGTCTCACTAAACACCGCACCCGGTTTAGTTCACAATTCCGTCTACCTATTACCTATTACGTTATGAAATATGTTTCTGTAAATGTAAATACGCAATATTTCTTATGCAAAATAATTACTAATGAGAAAGACTGAATATTTGTGTTGTACAACAAAATATGTAAATAAGCATATATAGATGTGAGAGAGCAGTCCAGTCCGTGGGACCAAATTAGGTCCCCGTCAAAATCCCTATATCGGGGACCTAATTAGGTCACCCCAGGGACGTTTTCGGTTTCGTTGGGCTGGATCTTAAGTCCAATATGCTCAATTTAGTTTGTAACGACGCATTAGAAAATCCTCTAAAAAGTATCGTGGGGAATTCTATTTTACGAAGCTGGTGGCGAGTCATCATAAAAAGCAATTTAAGAAAACATTATTTTATTTCAGTAAACCCATTAACACAAATATTAACACTTTACGTTTACTTTAAAGAAAAAGTTATGGAAATTTTGAAAGTTTTTTTAAAAAATTGTTCTTATGGTATGATTAGGGTTCAATTGTCGCTTTTTCTAGTGCTGAAAGTATTATATTTTTAAGTTCACTAATATGGGGGATTTATGAGGTGCCCGACGATAGGGCTTTTGACAGGGGGACTTAATTAGGTCCCATGATGGGTTGGACTAAGAGAGACATTCTTATTGAGGGATTCACATTCTCGGAACTGAGTCATATTTTCAGGCTAACATCTAGATCTAGATGTTTTCATTTCTATTTTTTTGGTGGCTAAAACCTAAATTAATTTAGTAGTATCGTAGTATGAAACACAAGGCGAAAATACATTTTGTAACGAGTAATGAAAAATGGGACTACGAGACATGCAAATTGTCGGTGGTTAGAAGTGGTTGTCATGTTTAGTGTAGCCGTCCGGTAACGCAACACGTAATACGTAACACGAAGACATTAGCACTATTGCGGAACTATAATTTGATTTTACCGCTATTTCTTCCTTCACAGATAGTAGGTCTTATGTCCATATAACGCTTATGAGAACTTTCCACTACTGCTAATTCCTGGGAATAATGCCAGGAACTTAAATTTTGGATCTCGCTTTCCGGTTTCCTAGTTTTTGTTCCGAAATCTACTTGTTAGTTTACATTTTTAATTGCAAATTGAAAGCTGGGGTTGACTTGTAACTTTATACTAACTGTGCTGGACAAGGACACTGCTCGAATTGGAAATGATGGATCGAATTCGTCAGCTGTCACCGGGCCCTGAGAGACGCCTCGAGACCCTTGCCGCAAATCCCCCGAAAGAAAACCCTGCAAATCTCCTCCTGGATTATTCACGGGCTCAGAACCCCTTTGTTGGGATCCGCTACATTTTCGAGTGTGGTGAGTTGACATATTTACATAAATTAAAAGAAGTATAATCATTAATTTACAATTTAACGGTGAGTGTAAGTGCGAATTTAGAATTCAATTTTAGCAGTTGTTGCAATCAGTTGTCATTATCCATTATCAGTGATCAGGAACACTTGCGCCAAATATGACCTAGGAAATTTTTCCAGTTATCATATCATAGACTTTATTAGGCTTTGGGCTTGTATTTACTATGAAGCCCCAAAATACAGAAAATTTAGTTTAGGCGGAATGTTATTTAAATTAGCCTTTGTAGATGCTTTAGTCGTTTAGTCGATAAAGCATTAATCCGGTGAACTCTTTAAACGCGTCGAAATTGGCAGAAAATCGTACATAGTACCTAGTGATCAGTCGTATAAGTTCTGGGGATGTAGATTCTATTAATCTATTTTAATTTATGAAATGATCATTGTCTAATATATGTGGTTTGTTTATTTCACAGGTGTCAAACTCCAGGCGGAGCCCATGACCATTGCCACAGCCTCCATATTATTCCACAGATTTTGCAAGAAAATTGATGATGCTAAATATGACATTTTTGTAAGTTTGAATCGGAACCATTTGTATTGCTTTAAATTGTAAGCTATAAGCTGTGTGACTCTTCTTTTGTGCTTAGCTAATCGGAGCCGCAAGCCTCTATTTGGCCGGAAAGATTGAGTCCCAGCTCATTAAAATCCGTGATATCATTAACATTGCAAGGGCAACCATTCACCGGAGCTCCAGTCCGCTAGAGCTTGGACCGACCTACTGGTCATTCCGGGACGCAGTTATTCAGACTGAGCTCCATATGATGCGGGTCCTCTCCTTTGATGTCTCCATCGAGCATCCTCATAAGGTAGCTAAAGCTAAATATCGCCAATCCTACAGCTGAGTACATATAGGTGCCTTAAGTGATGCTTACTGTTTGATTCTCCAGTATTTAGTTCATTACTTAAAGACTCTGGAAGAGTGGATCGGGACGGAGGAGTTTACTAAAACACAGATTGCTCGGACCTCCTGGGCCTTCTGCCAAGATTTTCATCATGACCCCTCATTTTTGGACTATGAGCCAGAGGCCATTGCCGTGGGTGCAATTGAGCTGGCCATGGTAGTGTTCGGATGCACGGTTCCGCTTTGTACTCCAGGAGGGAAGAATAGCTGGCAATGCGTGAGTTGTTCTTTACAACAGACCATCCGTCGGAAATTGTAGCTCAACTACGTTCATTTTGCCTACCTTTATATTTCTGTGTAGGTATTCTACTCCAAATTCACCCGTGAAGTGGCAGAGGAGATCATGGAGAAAATGTTGAACCTTTACGAGCATGAGATGGGCGTCCTCCAGGATTTGATTTTTCAAGAGAGTGCCAAGGAAAAGGAATCTAATTCCAAGATGATGTAAAGGCTTCACAGGTACATCATAATGGACGATGGCCATCTCGTTCGTGTAAAGGCCTACTGTGTATTGACAGAATGCGCCTAAGCATTTAAACCGAGGCTATAGCTGTACAGTTAATTTTACATAATTATGGGGCTAAAGGAGCTACCATATATTTTAATTTTGAATTACTATTATGAATAAAGTAGGAATTTTAATACTAATATTAGCTGTCAAAAGCTAAATGTGACATTGTCATAGTACAGACAGACAGGCTTATAGTTTACTATGTATTTACGACTCATATGTCATATGCAAATTGCTTACAGTCGTGTTATGCTAATACGCCAGTCGTTCTGCCATACCTGCTTAGGGATTCGCCATAATGTTTTAATTATGGAAATGATATGCCGTCTAGCATTTGGGGTTTATTTACGAGTTTAGCGTTTAGCTAATCACAGGAACCTGTTTTGTGCCGGAATGATTGAGCCTTAAGCACTTTTGCGATTCCCAGCCTCAGCCATATCAGTCTCATGATCATGACCCTGCCTGCTGGACGCTGGACCTGACACCTGACTGTCACAATAGGTTAACTACCTATTAACTATTCTGTCGTCCAAGTTTTTTGCATGATGCAATGGATTCAGGTTCAGGGTTATTCCTATGCATGTTATTCATGTAGTGTACATAGTCAGCAATAGAGGTTTTAAGCTTACTCTCTTGTGCTTGCTTTTGCATCCCAGATAATGTAAACAAATGCATACATTACTACACAATACAAACCACAAACCACAACTCTGATAGAGAGATAAAACTCGTTTCTGTCAGCGCTTCAGTTCATGCATACACATAAATATTTGTAAGGTTATCAACATTAGTACCGACGAGTGTATTTGTTGCAAAGTACGAATATCTACTGCGTTCTTAGCAGTCCCTCTGTATGACATAATGACATTGAACGCTTTAACTTGGTTATTAGAGTAGGTACCCAGAATCTCCAGAATACTGGGTTTGACTGAATTTTAAATCTCAATACATGACCACAAGCCAAACCACAACCTACGTAATGACAACTCTACATATAGGATACAGTATGCATACTCTCTGAGTCAGTTTGGGAACTCGAACTCAATCAATGCAAATTTTCAAATTGCGATCTTAATTTTTAATACTTTTACTGGTAGAAGAGGTTAGCCTGTAAACCTGAATTTGGTGCACGTTCAAACGTTTTACTATTTTTAAGCACTTTGTACGCATCCCATTGGAACAATGGATAGAACGTCAAATTCTGGTTCAGACCGAACCTTTAGCAAGTAACATGTACTAATTTGCAATATGAAACTTTGCATTGGATTGAATTTTACAATTTGTTAATTACGTACGTGCTATACAACCGTGATTTGCGTCAATACAATCATTTATTTATGGAAAGAGAGTGTTGGCCTTTGACCTTTGGATTACTGGAATTAGGCCTGATTAGCTCGGGAAATCCAGTCCATGAACATGATGCCATCCGGAGGCTTTTTGCGAGACACCTACAAAGTGTGTTGTTCAAAGTGGGGATTTAGTGCCATTTATATGTTTTGACAAGTGTGTATCTGTACATAGAACTGGGAGTAGAGGGTAGCGTATTTCGGGGGAGGACCGCCACACTTTGAATTCTGACAGAGGAGAAGCCAAAAGCCAGACAGACTCAGACAGACTCCCAGACTCATTGCTCGTAGGCGGACTTTGGTTCTCAGTTAGTTTCTAATTCAAGTTGGGACCCGTCTAGGTCATAGGCCAGTAGAAGGGCTGTTCAGGCTGTACCCGTTGTTGGTGAGGCGAGGACTGGCATTATCCTCCAATATGCTCCAAGTGCCCCCTGTCTCGTCTAACCTCTCCTCGTCGCCCTTCCTCACCCTCGCCAAAAAATTCAATAATTTCTATCTCAAGAACGGTAAGCTTACTCCCTAAACAGTAATCATTAATTTAAAGGTGTGATATGTATTGGTCATAGGTTGGGTCTAAGGTTACAGTCGACTTGTGGTATGAACAGATTTTTATACGGAACGTATTTAATTGTTAATTGGTAAAGTTCAAGAAAGTGTATCCGTATTTGAATTGCATACTGACACCGACAATTTAAAAATGGCTTTCATTTAATGCTGCATAATAAATATAGAGTTTTGCAGAAAGGAGTAAAATTACGGAAAAATTAACTTTAAGCGAGATAAGGTCGTTTGAGGTGACCCAGCCCCCAGCTCTAACCTAAAACCTAACCTAATTTAATCATTAATACAGTCTAACAACAACGCAACAACAGTAGCATAAATAGCTATCTCTCTAACTTTATACATTTTATGCTAAAGTCTGTATTTCTGTATGCTTTAATAAGTTTAGTCATATAAGTATAAAAAGTCACAATTTGCGGAAACCATATAAAATTCAAATTAGATTTCCATTGAAATGCGACTTTGCTGAGTAATATGAGGATGAGGGAAGATAGAATATAGATCGACCTTTGACCCCTGAATCGAATCCGCCAATTCGAGTCACATAAGTTGTTGCCTTCTTTAATTTGGTCCAACGCTAATCGTGTTTATAAATTGTTTGGACTTCCAGGGCCTTCAACATGCAAGCCCTTCATAATAGATGGCTATCAGGTTGGGCTGATCCAAAACATTGTTTTGGAGGAGCTCCGGAAACACCCCCAAGTATTTCACGTCTACAAGGATGCCGTTGAGTTGAATCCCGAGCTGAAGGACTACACGGAGCGGTCAAAAGTCCTCGACACTATTTTACGAGAGTGGAGAAAGAACGAGCTCTTTGTTACGCTCAAGGGATGGAGGGAAGAGGCAAGCGAAACTTTAGACACGCAACGCACAAAGTTGAGGGAAAGTTTCTAATTGACTCCCAATCTATTTGACTTTTAGTGTTTCGAAGTGAAGTGCAGCTACGATCAACCAAGTTTGCTCAAAATGGAGAGATCAGCCACTTGTAAGGCACTCCGATATAATAGAAATACATCCGCACATTTTATGAAACGTTTCTGATTTACTGACTGTGATTATGACATGACGCAGGCCTCTTCGGCTTTCGCCAGTACGGAGTCACAATTAACGGATACGTGAACCACCCTCAACGGGGCCTCTGTCTCTGGCTCCAGAAGCGGTCGCTTACCAAAGAGACTTGGCCCGGAATGTTTGACAATATGGTACAGGTCCACTTGTATTATGTGTAACTGCAAAAATGTGCAAAATTGTTATGTAAACTAACATTAAATTTTCTGTTCCATCGTTTCAGGTCGGCGGTGGCTTAGCCGTGGGTTTTAATGTATTAGAAACGGCATTGAAGGAGGCGGGCGAGGAGGCCTCCGTTCCAGAGTATTTATTGAAGGACCTACTAAAGCCTGGTGGCTGTGTGACGTAAGTAACCAGAAAACCCTGTTTCACTGTCCGTGACGAAAATTGTCCTGAGTATTGTCCGAAGAAAAAGTATTATTTTGCTGCCTCCTGCTGCTATTGTGTTGTCTACTGTTCCTATTAGGGTGTGGGTCTATAGTCCGATAAACCCGCTGCGCAGGCCAGACAGGCGTTTTAGGTCCTGTTCCTATTGTTGCCAAATGTTCCTATTTTGTTGCCAACTTCTAGTTTTGTTGACAACTGTTCTAATTTTTGTTGCCAACTATTCTAATTTTGTTGCCAACTATTCTAATTTTGTTGCCAACTATTCTAATTTTGTTGACAGCTGTTCTAATTTTTTTGCCATCTGTTCTAATTTTGTTGCCAACTGCTCTAGTTTTTCTGACAACCGTTCTACTTTTGTTGCCAACTGCTCTAGTTTTTCTGACAACCGTTCTACTTTTGTTGCCAACTGTTCTAGTTTTTCTGACAACCGGTCTACTTTTGTTGCCAACTGTTCTAGTTTTTCTGACAACCGTTCTACTTTTGCTTCTAACTTCTAATTTTGTTGACAACTGTTCTAGTTTTGTTTCCAAGTATTCTAATTTTGTTGACAACTGTTCTAGTTTTGTTGCCAAGTATTCTAATTTTGTTGACAACTGTTCTAGTTTTGTTGCCAAGTATTCTAATTTTGTTGACAACTGTTCTAGTTTTGTTGCCAAGTATTCTAATATTGTTGACAACTGTTCTAACTTCTAACGTTGTTGACAACTGTTCTAATTTTGTTGCCAACTGTAGCTTTTTAAATTTTGTTGCCACCTGTTCGAATCTTGGTACCAAGTATTCTAATTTGGCTGAAAATATTTCTAATTGCGTTGTCAATTCTAATTTAGTCGTCTGTATTCGTCAAGTATTCTAATGTTGTTGCCAACTATTCCAATTTTTTGCGACCTATTTATATATCGTGGTTCCATTTCCGCAGATTTCTCTTCACTTCTGAACGTGGGATTTTCCCCAACACTGAATTTATTTTTGATCTCGAACTTCCGCATACGTTTACTCCGGTGTGTGGGGACGGGGAAGTGGAGAGCTTCCACTTGCTCAGCCTCTCAGAGGTCTTAGAAAAAGTCGTTAGCTCGGAATTTAAGACGACCAGCTGCCCTGTAGTACTTGATTTTCTAGTCCGTCATGGGATTATTACGGAACAGAGTGGTGAGTGATGATGGAGACAAATTACAGGAAAATATGCAATTTTCCCAAAATCAAAATCCCTGTTTTTTTCTGTTTCCAGAACCCGATCTCCCCGAAATTATCCGCCTCCTCGACGTTCCACTCCAATCCCTGTTCCGACAAGTGGTGACCGCAACCAATGGAAATTAAGCTGAAGGGAGGGGGGAAAAAGTCACGATATTTAACTATTCTTAACTCTCTGCCGGTTTCTATTCTCTCAATTATGATCAATAATATTATGGTGCTTGCATTATAAAATTTTGAAAGGCTAGTCAGAGTCATGGATCTAAAACACTTCACTACAAGCATTCCGCTCGCTCCTCCTGCACCTGCTAAGTATGTTGAATGTACTGTAATCTGTAATACATGGCTATATATTATATGATGACAAGGAACAAGGAATGCAAGGTACCGTAATGTTAGGGTTAAGGTTGGGGAGCCGGGGCCTGGCTGAAATTAAACGACCCAGTAATTGAACGTTCCTTTTATTAAATCTAACAAAAATCATGTCTATTATCTTAAGACAACAACGTGACTATAAACTAAATTATAATTGTAACCCATAATTACTGTAACTATCAATTCGACATTACGCTCTATTTCTGAGCCTGTCTCTAGTTAACAATGTATTTACTTGGTTTACATTTGGACTGGAGCTTTAATGGGTCATTTACTAGCTGAAATTGAGTCCGTGAGTCTCTTGAGACCAGCCTGTGTTTCCGGTAGCCTACGATTACTACAGTATTTATTTACTAAGTTATTACGCCTCTATTTACTTTTTTTTACCCAAAGAAATCGGTGAGAATAAAATGGTTTGACCTTCAGATTCCATTGTCTTCTTCTAAATTCCAAAGAGCTTCTTGAGCATTCGGCGTACTACTCGGACCTGCGGGCCCTTCTGTGATGCTGAAGGTACATAATTTGAATTAATATAATTATTATTTGGGGGGTCATTCAATCCAAGGTATATAAATAGTTATATGTTACCATAATCAGGCCCTGTGTACCCAAAGTAGTCCCAACAGCCGAACGGATTCTCCTCTGTAACCTTGGCTTGCGGAAATAGGATAATAATATTATTGAGCTCAGCAACTTCGAGAAACCCGCTGTGCTCAATATAGTTTGAGCCGACGGAGCTCCTGGAAGAGTCAAGCAAATCCGCATATTAGGCCAAATTTAGTATTTTGTGCAAATCCCTGCAAATTCAGTACTTTCTTACCGACTTATCTCACATCCATGGAAGTGTATATGAAGGAACGTCTGATCCTTAGTAGTGACATAGCCGGACGGGACATAAATGTAGGCGTATTCATCCATAGAGATCGGCTCACTGATCCCGTGGAAGAACTCAGTCTGATTGACGAGATAGAGCCTCTGGACCTTGACTGACTTGTCATCTGCAATAGGAGGAATACCTTCCATATTTAAATGACTTAATATTATTACTGCCCAATAAATATAGATTTTAGCCCTCTGATTTGGTTTATGCTGGAGTCATATTCCATGCCTGACCTGAGTCATATTGTTTGCTATACATCTAAATTTGTTTTGTCATACTTTTTTTTCGCCTAAAACCTATATTTCTTAGGCAACATTAAATACGAGCCTAATTACAGAAAAATGTTAGTTAACTACCTTGAGGCCTCTCAAGCTCAATGGACCTTCCCAGTAGAAATCTTAGCATCTCATAGGCCCCATAATAGTTGCAGGCTCCACAGTAGAAGTCCCGCCTCACCACCGTCCGCTCCGAACATTTGGCCCCGAACTTGAGGGTCGGCTAATGGGAAATCAATAGGGACTTTGGATGTGGAGCCATCATTATCATTTCTGGACTAATTCATGGGAACCAAAACGAACCAAATGATGCATGGCCTGCTGGATTTGGGTGTGAATTTGATCCGGCCGGGCTAAATGCGGCTCGTAGATGTTGATGACTTGGAGGCAGGCGTCTGGAAGTAGATATGCAGACTACATTTTCCCTTTTGCAAATTTTGGGTTTCGGCGAAATTCATAATTTCGGGGGGCAAACAACTATATTTCTGGAGGGAAAATCCAATTTTTTTTTGCGGCAGAACATAAAATTAAGGTAATATTTCTACCTGTAGTTAAGAACTCATCCTGAGTCCCCATCCAAATGTAGACCCGTTGATTCCGCAGGTTGAGCAAGGAATCAACCATTTCCTTGGTCTCGTAGTGCTTTAGAACCCCAATAGATTCGTTTACGGAGTAGAGCGGGATCCCATACTTTCGTCCCAATTGACCACATTTTAGGTCGTTCTCATTTGTAGTCTTAGAGATCCCGCCGCAACGGTAAAATTCTATCATGGGGATTTTATTTCATATTGTACGCGTATAAATATATAGTATTTACATGTTAATGGAAATGGAATATATTCCTTACGTATTGCAAAAATCCCGATCCCAGAGAAGATGCTGGAATGGGACAAGTGGAGGATTTCTGCAAAGCCGGCCCCGGAAGAGAGGCCTGACAGCGTCACGGCATCTTCCTTCACGTCTTTAACCGGAAATTTGTATTTTATTAATTTAATTATTTAATTTTTAATGAGTATCATTTTTTTTAAATATTAATAAAAAAAGTACTCATTTTTCTGCAATATGTGACAATTTTTTTCAGAAAAAGCCTATTTCTTATAATGAAAAATATATTTTTTCATACATATATCATTAATACTATGTAAGTTTCGTGTCAATGTCCAAATTACGCACCAGCAAGTACTTTGAAATTTTATTCTTAGTGAAATGGGGCTTAAACGTTCAATTAAGATATTTACTGTTCTGAATCTTTTAGTTCAATACTTTAGTCATGTGTGTTGTATTCACAAAATAAATTATTAAAAATAATACTGCATTAATCTATTCTCTGTCTGTACTACAATAGATACTAACTAGAAGTAATAATCAAAACACTTCCAAAGATTGTCCAAATAAAAGCTTCCCTAAGTTTCTTATATCTTACCAAAGTCTGAGGGTAGTTCCGGATGGATTACACTAGCACCGAAAACCTGGCACAGTAGATATGCTAAGGTCAGGAGAAAATAGCACATTTTCCGGATCCTGGTAATATATTGTATAACTAAAGGATACAAAGCTTTGGGCTTACGAGTACGTAATGTACTTCCCTCTAAGAAGTTGACAAATAGGATTTCTTACAGCTGGACCTGGACCTGGATGCATCACATAAATACAAACTTGATAGAATTAAATAAGATATTTTCTGAGTAGGTAGTATAGAAATATTAACTATCTCTAGTCGTAGTATAGATAAATATAATGCACAAGGCTCAAGGATCAAGAGTCGTACTATCTATTAGCTTACGGTAGTAGGTTAGCCGGGTTAGCCTCTTCCTGCACATACTACTGTAATCTTAAGGTTAACCTGAGATTATAGTGACGACACGGGGAAAAGGTCAGTTTACTGTAAATTACTCCTTTGAGTATTGAGGATGTATATGGCCGTAATGACACGTTTAATATTTAAAGGGAATATTTTATTATATAGGAGTATCTGGTATGCTAATTCGTACTAAGTTGTCACTAAATATATATCAAGTATGGGCTTCAAGTACTTCCATATGTAAACAGGAGTTGAGTCTTCTTAAAAACTTATTGTGGGTGAGGCTTATTTTTATCTATACCCAGCAATTAAAATAACCGCAGAACCTGTGATTGTGACAATGGCAAGAATTGTGAGTTAATTTAAGTCCGAAGATTATTTGTAGGGATAATTAGGTGTGGGCATATTTTTTTTAAACTCAGAATTCAAACTTAACACTTTATTCCTTATTGCAAGTAGATTCTTAATAAATTATTACAGCCAAAAATTATTAAATTAGGGCAGCCATTTAAACTATCACCAAGTAATTCGAAATCTCTCACCAATTTAAACATATTTCCTCACCAAATACCTCAAATTACTCACAAATCTTTTCAAACTTAGTATAAGCAAAATATGATTGATTTTAGAATAATTAACGGAATTACAAGGCTAGAATTCGAAATATTTCAAGACTCTGGCGAATTGAATTGCTGAGAGATTTTGATTACCACGATTATGAGCTAAATATGTTTCAAGTGAACGAAAAAAACTTGGGCTATCATTTAAGACTACCAAAGATAAATCCCAAATTCACCGAAAAATTAACTAATTCAACCAAACTTACTTTGGCCGAATTTTTCCCGAGTTCTGTTTAATCACTACAGCTGAACGTTTCAACCTAACCTAACCTTAATTAATGAAATTTATAAAGCCAAAATCTTTGGTGAAAAGCAGTTAAATAAGTCAAAAACTTGGACAATACATCTGAATAGTGCATATGCTTCAGACTGTTAAAGTTTTGCATGCAATTTCAAATGGCTTCAAAGTGTTAAAAAAAGCCTACAAATTCAATGCTTGTATAATTGAACACATTTAAAATAAATGTTTCCAGGCATACGATTTCAAACCACTAATTTATGAAATATTCTCGGAATGTCTGAAGCTAACTATTTTAATACGAAAACATAAGCGTGCAGTTCCTAGTTTTTCTAAAAGTTATCTCTTCGACATTAAGAATAGATAAGTAGGCTTATTTAGGATTCAGGGGCGTGTCACCTTTTTCGGCCGGAAACACAAGGCTGAACCCGCCCAGTCCTAATTTTGGGTTTATTTAATTTTCTGTTTATTGCAGGACAAGGGCTCGTCATTATTCAATATACAAGGTCCGTCTAATTGAAAGTGTGCATTATTTATAGGTACAGCCCATCCCGCTAATCGCTCACATTGGCGAAGTTCCGACTGGCGAATTTAAAATATAGTATAAGCTTTTAAATTGCAGAATTTTCCCCTGACTCCGTTTTCCACTATTTCAAGCAGTCAACTGTTATTTGTCCCTTTCGGCAGTGGATCCGCTGACCTCCTTCCGCCATGTCCTTTACGGTAGCCACAATGGGCCTCGAGAACCGGGCCAATGACTTGTCCTCCAGCTTAATATTATACGGGATCCCCCTCGACTGCAGAACCATGGCAATGAGGATCCAGATCCGAAGGTTCTGGAGCAAGCAGAACTCGGTCCGCTCCGTGTCCAGGACCAAGTTCCAGTGGCTAATGTGGAGGGATTGTAGGTTCCCGGGTTCCAGGAAGATCCGGGTCAGGTCATCCAGGGACAGGACTATTGAGTGCAAGTTCACCTTACGCAAATTGAGAAGGCTCAGAGTCCTGAAGTTGTGAGTGCGGACGCTTAGGGACCGCAAGGAGGAATTTGCGCGGACCACAGCCAGCTCTTCTAGGGCGGTCTGAGCCAGGATGGACCAATCAAAAGAGGCCGGATGTTCGGCCGGGTCCCAGCCTCCTTCCTCGTCCCAATTATACTCAATCCAGCGCCCAACGCATACAATGCGCAGGTCACGGTCTTCCAGTACAGTGATCCGCGGGACGGCCACGTGGACCTTGACCAGAGTAGGGGACTGGGATTTAAATGGAGTTAATGGTGGTCTTGAGTCGGATTTAATTAGATTTAGTGGAATTTAGTGGGATTAAATATAATTCGTTTTAAGCGGATTTAATGGAATTTCGAGGGATTTAATTTAATTTAGTTGGCTTTAAGCGCATTTAGGGAGATTTAATGGGTAATTTAGTGGCATTTAATAGGATTTAGTGGGACTTAATGGGATTGTGATTTAATGGGATTCAGTGGGATTGTGATCCATTGATTTAGTGGGATTTTATGGTACTGTGATTTAATAGAATTTAATGGGATTTATATTTATTGGGGTTTAATGGACTTGGGGGGAATTATTGGGATTGGGATTCTAATATTTAGTGGGATTGAATGGATTGGGATTCAATAATATATATATTGAGATTGAATGGATTGGAAGTTAATGGTATTTATTGGGATTGAATGGATTGGGATTTAATGGTATTTAGTGGGATTTAATGGATTGGGATTTCATGGTATTTAGTGGGATTTAATGGAATTTTAAGGGATTGGGATTTAATATTTGATGATATTGTGATTTACCTGGATTTATTAAGATTTAATGGGATTTTTATATCACAGGAGTTAGTGTGATTTAATGGGATTCAATGAGATTGTGATTTAAGATTTTAGTGGCATTTCATTGGATTGTTATTTAAATTGGATAAACGACCTTAACAAATTACGGCCGATTTAAATCCCACCTCTGTGATATTTGGTAAACAAGTTAAAATCCTATTTAATCCCATTTAATTCAACTCTGATGGGATTTAATCCAGAAAGTGCCATTTAAAAATAAGTCTGACCTTGACACTGCGGAGGGTCCTGGCCGACTTTCGAATTGCCCCTTCAAAGAATTCCCAGCCCACCAGGCCGACTCTGATGGAAATAGTCGTAAGCCGATCCTGCGTGTCCAGCAGTGCCTTCCAGTCCAAATATTCCGTTCGGCTCAAGAATGGGAGCCGGAGGCTGAGCCTGTGAAGCTTCATTGGGAACTTATACGGGAGCTTGTAGGCGGGATCCGGGACCACATGGAACCCCCGTCCACCCAATTTCCAGCCCATGAAGGCACTTGCCTGGAACACAAAGTCCCTCAGCATAACTTTTCCAGCCAGGGAGTTCAAAATTTCGAAAAAAATAGTTTGGAAGCATTTATTCTCCAGATCCTCCATCCAAGTGTGAATATGAAGGGCCCGGAGGGACTGGCAATCATTCAGCGTTCGGCTCAAGGCCTCTACGTTCTGCGGAACGCTGAAATCCTCCTGCCGAAATGAGAGGCAGAGCTGGTGAAGCATCATTGGGTTCTTGAGGGATATTGCGGCGTAGGGCACTTGCCCTGTCCCGCCAATGTACAGAAGGGAAAGGCTCCGGACAATCACGCTCTGGAGCCATTGGGTCAGAGCTCTGGGATCCGGTCCCTCCTCACCTTTGGCCTGCTGCTTGAGCACCACTTTGAGGCCGAGGATCTGCTCAACGTCCCGCTTGAATAGGGCGCAAACGGATCGGAGGGATCGGCAGTCTCTGGAGTCCACGTATTCCAGAATTTGCACCCGCATCTGGACCAAGTTTCAAGGGTTTGATCTGATTGAAATTGAAGTCCGAAAAAATTGACTTGAGTCCCAGAATTACTACTTACTTCGGGTGGAAGGCATAGAAAGAGATGATCTTGGGTCTGGTTCAAACACCATTCTTGTTCCCAGTTCTCCGGACCTTCGAGTTCAGACTCAGAGTCAGACATTGTGGATATGCTTGAATGTACAGTTATAAGATTTTTAAAAATTGAAATGGTGCCGAAAAAAATCAGCTGTCATTTGTATTCGGATTTCCGTAGAACGTTGTGTAAACAACATTTTTTTTCATTTCATTTTTTTCATTAATATCCGCGGCAACCAGATCCAATACTCATCTTGCCGGATTTCATGCGCAATATGTTTAACTCGATGCCGAATTGGCCCAATTCATTGACAATGAGTCTAATACAATCACAGTGTGGCCAATGGCCAATTCATGTACAATATGTGTTCAATTCATGCATAGGCTGTACAATTTATACACCCTGTGTTCAATTCATGTGTAATCAGTTAAATTCATTCACAATGTATCCAATTCATGGCCAATGCGTCCAGTTCATGCACAATTCATGCACAATTCATGCAAGTTCATTCTGAATGATCCCATTCATGCACAATTCATGCAAGTTCATTCTGAATGATCCCATTCATGCACAATTCATGCAAGTTCATTCTGAATGATCCCATTCATGCACAATTCATGCAAGTTCATTCTGAATGATCCCATTCATGCACAATTCATGCAAGTTCATTCTGAATGATCCCATTCATGCACAATTCATGCA
>JAQFZY010001422.1:0-15756 GCA_034696285.1 Hypogastrura burkilli | reverse complement strand
ATAATTTCTTTTGAAGAATTTATGACTTGCATCATAAAGATGGTTCGTTATTAGTTGTATTAAGAATTCACCAATGCAACCGAGACAAGGATTGCTCCAGAATATCGACCCACTCAAACGTCACCGATTTAGTGTAACAGATATATACATATGTGGAACAAACAAATTACAAGATATATAGCAGGACAAGCGACTCGAACGTACGTCGAATGTACTTGTCTGTTTCCTTCACGTTCCTTATAGTCGAATTCGACTGTATTTGGAGATAAAAATTGGCTGATAAGAAACGGAGGGCGGAGAGTTTTTGAATTCGAGAGTATGTATGAAGCATTTGCTCTATCCTCCTATGCGTACTTATTACACTTATTTTCATTTTAATTCAATGATGCAATTAGCAATTTTTAATTAAAGTTTCCCTATATATAGTATTTTATATTAGTACCACAAAAGAGATCAATATAGACTTTCCTGCAGAATAGGCTGGAACTAAGCCATTTTTAATTACTCAAACTTCAACAACCCGAATTATGCTCATTTCCTTCCAATTCAACATTCTTCATCCGTTATATGCATTCATTCAGTAAGGCTCCCAAATATTCGATATTTCCCTGACCTTGTGCCATGTAATCGTTAGAATGGTCCAATTAACCATTCACATGTACCAGCATTTCCTACACGTTAAATTAAGTATTCAGAATTGGGTCAACAGTGCATGACATTGCGTTAACTACGGGATACAGGACATGTCCCAGAATTCATGATATTCATATTTCATAAATTCTATACTATGACAGAAACAGGTAGTATAGTCTGTAGCTACATATGTAACATGCTAAATTAAAATCCAGAAATCCGAGAGTTCTATAATAAGCGAATAATTCCGCTCCAATAATTCTATTTCAGTATAACACAGCTTATAAATATGAGCCTACTCATGTTCTCAGCTCTGATCGATTGTACTGTACTACACGGAATTAGGCAACCAGCTATTTTAGTCTCAATCCCACTGACGTCAAATCAAAGTAAACATGCATTGAGAATGGTGTAGTTTACCTGCTCAGCGTTTACATAAATGTGACCATGTGAGTATGAGCATTGATGCATGATTGATTTATGCGAAATCGGTATAAAATGCCAAAATGCATACCAATACGCTACATACATACATACAAGTAAACTCGTTACTAGACTAGCCCGTAAATCCTGTCTTCCCGTGTTCCCGCAGTTTGAATTTCAGGATGAACGCAATAGGATTACAGTAACATAAAGAATAATACACACAAATATATGTATACATATTATACTACTATGTATATAACTAATTACTTTGCAATTTTTTACTAATTACCCTGTGAGGTTTGTCCTTTCTGAAATACAGCTATGCTTGTGTGTGTGCGCACATTTGAGGTTTCAGGCTTATGATTTTCCGGGTTGACGCTTGACTAAATTAATACACCTACAATAGTTTTTTTGTTCGACATAAACGTTCCGTGTGTAAAATATTGGCCTTTAGTACAATAAAAGGATACGTAAGAGTAAGACTTGCACTTCTTCGAGCTGCAAATAAATCAGCATTTACGCGGAAAAACTATAACATTAGCAGAACCCCAAACCCAACTTTATCTATTCCAGTAACAGTAACTGTAGCACAATAAGCCTCAATCTAGCAAAACGAAGATTCAACTGAATTAAATACATACTTAAATTTAGAATTTCACTGTAGCATTCAATAATTTTTTAGTCACACGCTGTAATCCGCAAATTAAAATATCGCTCAATTTGTTACTCCAAGAATGCCCAAAACAGCTAGTAGTGCAGAGAACAGTCACTGAAATGCTAAATGCTAGTCACAGTTAGTTCCAGTAACACTGCTTACCTTCCGTTCTATTACAGTCTTTTCTTTTAATCCAAATGGAAATGGTGTTACGACTTTTGCCGGAAAATATATATATTGCATATTTTAGGCAGAAACTCTATCTAATCTATAACGCTTATCCGACCAAGAATAATTGAAGCTAGAGTCTTGATTCCAGGCAGGTAATACAATACACAATCAAAATTCATCCAATTTGGACTTCCCCTAGTCACTGGCACGCACATCACAAGCACATAACATACAATGCAATGGTTAGAACAAGAATGCCACAATTTAGTACTCTCATGTTCCCACTTTCCATCCCTAAATAAAAAATACAATAGTAGTACCTTAATAATACTAGTTTTAACAACTACCTTGAGGCATTTGGGCGAAATGATTTCAGATTATTGTGCATGTATAGCTTACCTGAAAAATGTGTAATTTTATGGGCACTTTCAGCCCCAGCCATTCTGTCCTATCTCAGGTAATTACAATAGTGTATGTATAATACAGCTCTCTACTACACTATACTACTAATACTACCTATAATACGGGGGGGGGGGTAACAATAACAGGACTTTAAGCCATACATACAATAATCCCACGTTTCACTACATTACATTTTGCTCCAGCTACGGTACCTCCTGTAATTGTAATAACTACCTGCAATGCGGTGAAAAATATCCCTTTACGACCTTAGACCTCAATTAGTAGTTAAACTTACTCTGCATTTCGCCATTTTCACATACACTTGAACCTGGCTTCAAGTTCAAGTAAATTATTGAAAACTGCATTTCAGCATAGGTACATATCTATGTTACTTTTACTTGTATTAATTGAAAACCAAGTCACACATAATAAATCACAGGGAGTAGGCGTAGGCAGTAGGTACGTCAATTAAAAAAATTACTCAAATACATTTTTACATCATCGGCTGGAATATGTGCAAGAATTCAAAATATGTATATCCGGCCTGTGGTCCTACTTTCTACCAACAACAGAGCACAAACTTGCAAAAATTGGCCCCTGCATTCTTGGCCGTCCTGAATACTTAGTTGAAACTCGAAACCGCAAGAAAGGAAGCAGCACAAGTTATACCGGGTCAATAATAGCATTAAACATTGAAGTTGGACCACAATCTCGTTGATCATTATTAAGGAAACAAGGTCTCGTACAATCGTACTGCATTCCTTTTTTTTTTTTTTTGAAAAACTTGTTTTCTGATAGAGTTATGTGCTGACAGTGTGAGGGTGACACTCACCTTGTGAGTCGCAACATTAGCGAAGGTAGCAATAGCAAACAAATAACTTCTCAACACAATGATGATAATAGAAAGTAGAACACTAAATTAGTGACAAGAACGAATTTATACTTGTAGACGAAGCCTAATTACTCCAGCGACTGAAAGATACTTAGCTAAAGATTATACACCAACAACGCTAAAGGACGCAACTGGAATCATGTTGCTGCAACTTTAGAGCTCATTAACCAAACCAAATCGTAAATACGAGTACCTATAGCCCTAATGCATCATTTACAACACGACCTATTCCTATTAGTATCAGGCCTTATATGTATAAATATGGGACTCGGGCATAGTTTCCTTAATCAGCATAACAGCGCAGGTGCAATTAGCATACACTAATTTACTAAGTTAGAAGTCATTACCTAATACACTGTCTCACATGAGTTATATTCAAGTCATGCTCCAGCATCCCGGTCGCTGAAATATAACTTTCTTGGAACAGGAACTGAACCTGCTTTTACTTCTAGGCTGATTAAATATTACATGTGTACTTACTGAAGCTACGCACGCCTCCACGCACGTGTGGCCTCAAATCAAATAGTTATATATTTATCTTAGAACCTACGCAAATACACATACCAGCATTTAGTATTAAATACACATGTCATGCGTTACTAGCGTTTCGCGGATCTATTGATTCTTCGGTCCGGTCCCCGCAAAATTGAAACCCTAGAGGCCTTATACGCCCTATATAGCAATACATATTACGAAGCCGTTTTATCGTGGGCTTACATGCATGTCCGAATATATTGAAAAAACCGGAACCCAGCATTCAAAATCACGGAACTCACAGGCTGGAATAAATGAATGGCACAATGCACTACAGCGTTCTCAGGATATGATTAATATTAATGCATTAAGCAGCGCAATGGCACTATACAATCTACAATATATTGTGTTATTATATATGTTCCATCCCAACCCCGAAAACGGACAATGAGCGTTGAAACCACCCACAAGCCGAAATGACGTATTTTCGAAATTTGACTGTAGTAAGCTAACCTAACTTAAGTTCATGCTAATCTAACCTTAGCTAGCCTGCTAATATCATTAGAATTAAATAAGCTTAGGTTACGTCGAAGTTTTCGGGTAATGGTCAATGGTCGGTTGCGAAAAAAGAGCCCACATTTACTTACCTAATGGGATTTATTGATTATTTGCTTCCTTTGCTTAATTTAATTCGTACTTCATACTTCATCATTATTTTTAGTTCCTAGTTTTGATTTTCACTTTCTAGGTAATGATATGTCTGTTGCCGGATGTTTGTGGATAGGGGAAATAGACAATATGAATACTGACTGGTCAGTTTGGAAAGTCTAATTCAATCAATTTAAGGTTTGATATTGAAATTCATTATTCTACTTTTGTTGAAGGTTATCCCTAAAACAAAACCGTATGCTCTTTCCAATTTATTTCACAATTACAAAGCAATACGTAGAAATTACTTGAACTCGTAATTAAAATATATGAGAAATAAGAGTGGGAACAAGTGAATTGTTCCATTTGAGTTTAAAGAGCATAACATTTTCCTTTAGGGACCACCTTTAGGAAGAATTAAAATAAAAGAAGTACAATATGAAATTTAACATTGCTTGAATTATACTTCCGGACGATACTATAGCGAGGAAATTCTGACTTTTCCTGTGCAGAATGCAGATGTAAATGACGGATATCGTTTATTCGGTAAATGCCGTATGGACTGAATGAAATCCAAAGCGAGCTTACCAAGAGGTGTGCATTCTTATTGGAGTCATTGAGGAGGAACTCCATGGACCGGGCCCGCTCGTCAATGGATCGGGCCGAGGCCCCTGCCCCGTCCCCATATGGGGACAGAGTGCTGGCCTTCTGTGCTGTGGTCACAGGCGTTCCCAAGTTTAACATACTTCGAGTCTTTTGAACAATTGGGGGTGAGGATAGGGTTGGTCGGGCTCGGTCCGCAGCGAAGACAGGGCTCTCAAAGTAAAAGCCCGTTACGTTCTTCCCTGGCGAGTAATGATTAGGGTAGGAATTCCAGGCAGAGTCCTTCTTCTCCACACCATCATGGTCATAATATTCATCATATTGCTCGGCGGCCTCATCGTCGTGCGTGGAGTAATCAACTGTGTCAACATTCACTTCACTTGTGTATGTGGAATACGGCTCCCGTCCGGTACTGTCCGTGAGAACTGTGAAGCGAAACAGAATGCAATTCATTTATAACGTTTTTTCAAGGTTGATGGATAATGGGAATCGCTTCTATTGTTGCAAAAGTACCAAGTACAATACACGCACCGCGCAACTCAGTTCAGTATTACATAGTAATAGAACTAGCTAAACAATAGATTTGTTTTGTTTTTTTCAAAACCAAATACTTACACATTTACACTAGGATTTTCTACGATATCCGATAATATTGGCGAACTCAAATTCGCGAACTTAAAAAAATTTATGCCATTTCAGAATACGACAAGAGCAAGTAAGGCTAGTTTTGGGAGTTAAGGTACGTTAGCTTAGGTTTGGCTTTGTACAGTTGGCTTAGTTTAGATTAGGTTAACCTTGCTTTCTTCCGGCTCCAGTTTTAAGTGGATTTGCATTTCAAACATATTCTAGAACTCGAGCTCGCCAAAATGACCCTTAGTCAACACCAGCTTTGAAAATTCGCACTGCGTTGTTCAATGTGAAGCTTACCAGTGGTGTCCAAATCGGTTTCCAATACTTTTGAGAAGCTGAGAGGACCTTCGGAGACTGAAAGGCTCCCATTACTTGCACTTGGAAGGGATGAAGGTGAGTAGAATAGGGCAGCTCTTGTAACCAGCTCAGTCCATTCCTGCTCCCTGGCCCTTGACCCTCGCCCTTCTCCCACTTGTTCACCACTTTGACGGCTACTAGGTGATGGTACGAGGAAAGTCTTCCAGAGCGGATCCTGTGTCAGGGGAGAGCTCGAGTGACAGTAGAAGGGAATGAAGGAGAGCTCAGTGTTGGTTCCACGGGACGTAGTTCGAACTGGAATAAGGGTAGGGAGGGGTCCCACGGCGGTGAGTCCGGCCCGATCGATGGCCAGGGAACTGCGCACCGCCCTCTCCATCTCTTCCAGGTTCGGACGGAACCCGGACAAATCTTCCCGGGACTGACGGAGGTCCAGCCTCAGCTTATACATTTTCATGTCAAACTCGGAAATAGTGGGATTGAGTCGGATGTTCGGGTAGGAAGAACTCCGGCCGGGGCTACCGAATTCCTTACCCAAAAACTTCGCTTTCTCTGAGGCTGAAAAATGAGAAGCGGAGCTGCATTAGTGAGTGAGACTGGGAAAGTTTTAAAAAGAGGACGCACCCGGGATCTAGGTATCTAGCCCAGTTTTGCTTATTACTGCTTGAAAGAGGAGATGCATCCTAATGTATTCTGCTTCGATTTCAATACGCGATATCTACTTTAGGATGACTTTCACAAAGTTACGAATCAGACCTAGCTCGCTCCTACAAATACAACGAATACGAATACTAAAACTACTGTACTGATTTCAAAGTTTGCATAAACCATTTTCAAGTTTGCCAGTTATATGTATAGCATCAGAATATGAGTAGCTATTTGAAAGTACATACAGGTGTTACCGTAATACACAGTAAAGCATGCAAAATACACACATTTGGCATTGGAATCAAAGTGACAATAGCGGATATATGTAGTAGACTCAGGTGTCTCTTATTGTGTTGGGCGAAATTCCACAAACTTATTAAATTAATAATTTGGTGTGTGATTGTAATCCCAACTAGTAGCTAGTAATAACTAGTAGGACTCAATGTATATTTTAGTAACCATAAATAAGCACACACTGTACAGTAAACAGTACTACTGGTATACCAGTACAGTCCATCATCAGTACAGTACAGTACACCAGTACAGTCCATCATCAGTACAGTACAGTACACCAGTACAGTGAAATCCATCATAGGTTATTGTATAGGTCACTTACACGTATTTTTAAAGGCTGAGGGCGGAAGCGGAGGTTTCCCTGTAGGGAAGCTGTTGCTGTTGTCCTTTGCTTTTCCGGAACCCATTGCCATTGCGGACGAGGGTGACAGTGACGACGGCGGCGGCTGATACATCATCACTGAAAAGCAGCAACGCAGTAAAAAAAAAAGAAGTTTCAGTACGCTCGTAAAGTTAAACAATCGCTCCGATGTCAGAAATTTTTAAGATTAGTGTTGTTTTTGCGTCTTTTGTTTTCCCTCTCGCTCCTCTTTGTCTTGTAAACATCCAGAGGAGAGAGCGGGATCTTTCAATGCACTAGCGTTCTTTGGCATTTCAATAGTTTGCTTATTTTACATTATTGCTTTTTACATTTTACAAGCTTACATGAGGCTTTCTTCCGGCCTCAGTTATTTGTAGTAGATACTGCTAACTGCTAGGTTCATAAATCAGTAAATAGCATTCGGACATTAAACAAAACGTATAACTCTCAGGATCATGTTCTTATTTCGTATCGGATCAAATAACCATTTGCATATTAGATGTAGTAGTACATGGATATATAAAATGGACTCGAATAATCCATTGCAATTTGCAAACGTATTTGCATATGCCATATATGTAGGTGCTGGTTGCTGGCCATATATACTAGGTGCATGTACACACTCTACTTCTTCTCCTGTTCCAATATCCAATCCCAACAGATTGCAGCTCCTTTTCCTTTCTCGCATGAACAATATTGTAATGCTCTTGTCCTATGAGTACCTTTTATATCTCATCCATAAATTATATTAATGTATATCGCGACAAGAAATATTTTCCATTTGGGTTAAAACATTGGAATTAAGCTTAAAGCATGGTGTTTTAGTTGTTATTTCTACTCCACAAATTCGGTGAAAGAATTTTTTTCATTAAATATTTTCCCCTGGTCCGAAGCAGTCCGCATTTGAACATTATAATTCTCTCTTACGGTAAATTATTCAGCCCGATATAAACCTTATATAATTATTTAAACAAAATAATTTTTAAAACGTATCGAGATTTCTGAAAAACTTCGTGAGCATATCAAAATCTACTCGAAAAAAAAGGCTCAAAATCCAAAATAATGTTTTAAATACCAAACTATCAGTTAAATCCTGCGCCCTTAAAGTATTTGACTAACTCATGCGACATGGTAAGGGTGGAAAAGTTCGTATCGGTTATGTGTGTCATCATTAGATTACAGCAATCAGTCGTCCGCTGGTCGACTATGTTTTACCAACTTTTGCTACCAGAGGAATTATTGGCTTCTCATTTTTATGTAGAGTAATTATATTTAGTTTAAGCATCGGCTAAGTAGTCTAAGCAATAATATCTTGAGTAAACAATCACATAAGGTTAGTACTCAAAATTGCACAGGATCACAAGTCCGAATTGTTGGGTGGTGGTTTATTTCATGATTTATGCTGGTACTGTTTAGCTGAACCGTGGAAAGTCGTTTGTGATGTCATATTTGTACTACTACTACTAACTACAAACTACTACTACTATTTATTCGCGAATGTTCTGCCGACCACTTGCGTCTTACCTGTAATTGTTAATTGTGATTTGCAAGAAACGACTAAGGAAGAGTTATATTTGTTGCTGTTTATTTATACCATTAATTGGACAATGGAGTTGAGTGTTAAGACGCTTGACTCCCAAACGCACTTGTTCCAAAATGTGGATGGTGAGGTAAGTATTAATAAAAAAGGTTCGCTATTGAATTGATACCGTGCATTCTAAATGCGTTCAGCAACTTAAACTTTGTTTTAAACGCTGTCGAACATGTACCTAGTTATTCGTATAACATAATGCTACTATAGACAAGCAAGCCCATTTATGTGAACCGTTGACCTTTGTTGACGGAGCCAACTCTCTCTCGCCTGCCAGCCAGGTTCTGTACGGCTGTAGGTGTACCTCAGTTAGATACTCCAACAACGTTGACCTATATTGTACCTTCACTTTTTGTGCTTAGATAAGCGTTTTTGACTTCAAGACGTTGATCAGCGCAATTGTTACGCTTGCTCCTGAGCAACAGCGGCTTATCTTCCGTGGACGTGTGCTGCAAAATGAGAAAAAGTTGAAGGATTACGGTAAGCGTTAACACTTGTATTTTGATTTTAAGTCCACAAAGATTATTTCATTTTTCAGTTTATCATAATATTTTAAGAACACGAACACAAAGTACAACTAGTAAATATTGCATTAAGCCCTAAGGCGCTAAGTTCCAAGTCGTTGTTCGTTAAATTCCAGATGTCTCATCGGGCCAAGTTTTACATCTCGTTGGTAGGAACCCAGCGTCTTCAGGAGAATCAAACGACACACCTCCAATAGCAATTGCTGCGGCACCCAATGCAGGCGGCAATGGCGGACGGAACAACGCAATTATTATGGGAACTATTGGGACGCTTGACTTTCCTGGTAATCATTGATTTGTCGAAAGTCTGCTTTAAAATGCAAGAGTTGACCGCAACATAGCAGTAATACTATGTATGAATAATCAATATCAATCGGAAACACAGTGGTCAATAACCCGATAATTGCTCGTTTAATTTCTGTCTCCTGTTTTCGTCCCATGACTTAAGTTGTTATATGATTCTTATCGACCAAGGTTCACAACCTCCTGTTCATCTCCGACGTACTGCCGCATCTGTTCGCCTGCAAGTTATCAACGAAAATTTTAGCAGAGCTGGGAGACTCTTGGACTCCTTGGAACAAACAATTAGTCAGCAACTGCAAGATGAGTCCCTCTCGGCTGACGCTTCTGACCCAAATGATGATGACATAAGTGCAGCCCTTGGGCATCATGCCGCAACTGCAGCAGCTGTCGTGGCTTCGATTCGCCGTGGGCAAGGTGGTGAAGGTGATGCCTCTGCTCCCGAACAACCTCCAGCGGAGAATACGGCTGCCTCTGCCACTGTTACTCCTGGACGACCACGCCCATTGCGACCTGTTCGATCCCTTGAGTAAAAGACTCGAAGTTTTTCAGTCTTATTACGGTCTTGATAGCTTGACCTATTTAATTATGCATTTGTTTATTTGTAGGGCTCCACCAATTAGAGATCTCACTCCAGTTATCACTGATTTAATCGCCCTGAATGAAAGAGTTACGCCGTACTTACGTACACTTCAGCGTTGGCTGAGAGATAATACTGAATTACGTGACGTAAGTTAAAGTTGACGTTGTCTATACTTACACCTGAATAGTTGTGTGTATTCTCAATTTGTTCCGGGCTCGCTTTGTAATGTATATGTTATTGTAATTATTTACTTATAGGAACGCCTGTCGGCAGTGCAATACACATTCAACACTGTATCCGCCATTCTACATGCGCTCTCCCATTCGATTCATGCAATAAGCGACATTTCCGTTGATTTTACCCTTCCGCCATCTGCTCGACGCCTCCGAGCTCCAACGAGTATTCTTGTAGAGCAATCAACAATTCTGCGAGCCACTATTCCGGTTGGTGTTCAGTTTGGCGAGATGCCGGGTGGTGGTGATTCGGGAATGGGCGGTGCTCAAGTATTGGGAATCAATTTGGATGGTGCAGGAATTCCTGGAGCGCAGGGACAGGCCGCAACAGCCGGGCTCCAGCAAGCCATTGCTAGTATGCTCCAGGGTGCAATGTTCCCCCAAATGCGAACAGGAGGGGCCCAGCCCAACCCGCCAACAATAACAAGTCAACCAAGAGCGACTGCAGAAAACATGGCTCCAGCTGTTCCGACAGTGGCTGCTCAAGCTGGCAGAGTACAGCTTGCATTTCCACCTCCAACTGTGGTTCCTCAACCTCAATCGGCTCCAGCAGCTCCGGCCCAAAATGCTACCGCGCCAGCACCGAGCGGGCCTCAGGCTGCTGGTGGACACGCCCATAGTATGCAGTCGCTAATGGGCTCGCTTCAAGGACAGGTCCCACGTTCTCGAGACATTCTTCTCCAATGTCACTCCCACCACAACAGTCTAGCCCCAATGACGGCCCCAACCGACCTCGTTCAATTCTTGAGACGGGAGGTTGAGGCTCAAACAGGAACGTCGCAGAACTTTGACCCGGAGCACTTTGAGGCTCTGCTTGGATTCGTTCAAATTCTTAATATTGTTCATCCAGCAATAGTCCAGTATGTCCAAGGGAACATGCTGAGGGGTCGTGACATTCATAATCCGAGTCACGTTCTCACGGGCGTAAGGAGCTATGGCCGAAGGTTCTCGGAATGGGTAGTTGGTGCCTTGCCGCCTCAGGGTGAGGAAACCACGGCCTCACTCAACTCAAAACTGGCCGAAACGTCAACGAAATTCCTGGCTGAAGCCGTTGAAATTATTCTGCATACTCCGGCTGGGTCACCGATCACGCCCTCACTGAATTCGGCAATCAGTGCCTGGCTTCCAAAATTCATTACTGTCTTTGCCTCAGCATTTCCTGAGGAGGAGCACAGGCAGGTCATCAAGGGTGTTATTCAGATGATTGTGGTAAGCTCAAGTTGACTCCTACCTATCCTAAGCAGTGTTGCATGAAATCCAAAATCAAACTTTCGCAATAAGATCACGCTGTAGTGCGATTTCAGTGATCAATGTGTTTATTTTGATAATACATATAAAATCACATGAAATTACACTGTCCGAGTTCATGCGCTTTCTGTTATTTAATATGGCCGCGATGGTTTAAAGCTGTTCAGCAGACGAGGAAAAACACCCTCCGTTCAAATCCCATGAAATCACAGGCAACAACACTGCTTGCAGCTACAGAGTTTACCGTTGACCATCGTATTGACATTGAAACTTTTTGAATTACAGTCGGCCTTATTTCCCTCGACGTCACTGTCCTTCAGAGCCCAACTAACGGCTGGACTCTCGGCCTACGCCGATTCTGTTGGACCTGAAGCTCCTGAACCGCAAGAAAGTCCTGCCCAAGTCTCGGATTCCGAAGAACAAGAGATCGGAATAGTAATGGAAATGGACGTAGACTTGGATGTTAATCTTGAGTTCGAGGGAATGGAACATAGTGAGAGGTCAACGCCGGTTGTGCCCCCTCGACCCACATTCAATCATGACACGAACGCTTCTGACTCTGAGGACGACATTCACGTTCGATTGGATCGGGAGACGAATGAACTGTTTGGGAATTTGCCAGCCGTAAGTACTACAGTCCGAGAGACCAGAGAATAGACTTACAATTACAATGTGTTTTTCTATAATGTATTACGGGAACGTCTGATATTGATATGATACCCTTTGGACTTTCTAGGCATGGCACAGCGTCGTAATGAACGATATTGAGCGGCAGGCTGGGCTCCGGAACGGAGAACAGCAGGCACCCTTTTCCGCCGGATTTCTTTCACTTTTCCCACAAAAGTGATATTACAATACTTATGAAGTTATAGGGCTTGTTCGAAGACAACATACAACAAGGAGCAATAGGACTATTACCTTCTCAACAACACTATTTATATTACATAAGTAAAAGGTTTGAAACTCGTTAAAAAGTTATGCTCTAATTTTTAGAATTAAAATAAACCTAATTTTCTGCTTTACTAATGGGTCGCATATAGTGAATCTTCGCAATCCGTTCAGTTCTGTTTGTCGAGATTGGGGACTAAATTTTCAGGGTTACTAATTTTAAAAAAAGGCGTACGGCTGCCCAATACAATGAGCACAAACGCGCACAGACTAGGGACAACTACCTTTATGTATGTGCTGCTGTTTTACCTCTTCTGGGGCTTGAGCTCGAACAATCAATACAATAGATTCTTCAATCGCTGAATTTCAATAGAAAACTCAACTCTCAACACCACACCAGTCACTAAAAACTTGCTGACCTCAACTGGTTCATTTATACCTTTCTGTATTTCGGGTGGATTCTATTCATGTCTAATTCTATTAATCAGAATTTAATTACTTAACAGGATTAAAATCTACTCTGGCATATTATATCCAAACGCGGTTCCCAAATTCGGACTCGAGCCTCGATAGAAACAGGAACTCAACACTCAACATACTATTTACATGCGATTTCGTACCTACGTACACTTACACTATATTTCGGTTTTATTCCACGTCAAATGACTGAAGTTTGACAACAGCTAAATAGCTGTGCATTAGAAATTAGAAAATCATCCTATCCGATATCGATATTGCCCTTTAAAAATGCTGTTGAGGTAAACAGCACATTAGAAAACAATCTCACATTTTACTGTATTCTACGCTACTACATAGGTACTAGCATAATGACTATAGTACAGTATATAATATACATCATTTATAATCTATTATTTATTCCTTGACGTTAGTAAATAGAAAACGATGGGAGTGCCCATTGGAGATTATAAATTAACCTACTTTAAACGGCTAAAGTAGAGTTTCGCCCAAAAATCTATAAGAATTTCTGGTAAATTGTAAGTATTGGTACCTACATTAGTCATTAATGGTATGGCGGACTTTATTTCTAGTAGCATTTGGCGACATAGACGTTTGAGTTAGCTTAATTGCGTAAATCAATTTATTAAGCCAACGAATCGGGAGTAGGTACACAGTACTGTATATAGAAGAAGCGAAGATCGTCAGCACACGAGAAGTCAAGAATCAGAACATGCGGGATTCAAACATGTACTAGGAAGCCGCTTCTAATTTCCATTGGTCAGCACCACGTCTCGCTCAGGTTGAAAGTTGTACGCGAACTATGGAGAAGAAAAATTGGCATTTTGAAAACCGATACAAATAAACAAAAACGTTTTGGCAAAGAAGCGACTTACTTCGAGCTCGATTTCACTCTCACACTTCACGTCAATATCAATCGTGGGCTTGAGTCGACTTCCACCCTATTTTGATTTTCAAAATTGTAATTTTAAAATGGTGCATTAAGTATGTAATTCAATTGAATATACACTAGCAGCACTCTTACGTTAGGAGTGCCCAAGCTAGCAAGCAAATCCTCGTGAAGCACAAACGGAACTCCGTCCAGAACAGAAGTTTGGGACATTGTGTTGAGATACTTGAGCGGTGGAGCGTGTTGTGCGTGAGGTGAATTATACTGGTACTGGCCGCCACCCATATTCTGACCTAGTGAGGCGGGTGAGTTTGGCACTGAGGATGTAAGAGACTGACGAGGAGAAAACCCGGAATTACTGGATGCGCTTGAGTCTATTGAAAAATGAGACAACACATTAAATACCATTTACACATAACATAAACGTAGGATGGCGTAAATTGACTTGACTTACTCATACTCATGTCTTGCAATGATTGTTGTATATTAGGGTACATTGCGCTTGGTGAACCAATCATCCCAGGAAGACTGCAAATGTTAATTCTATTCAATTGTTCCTACCGGCATTTTTAATTTATATTATTGGTGAATTCAAGCATACCCATAAGATAAGGAAGGAGAGTTTAATCTTGTCAAAGCTGAAACCTTCCGAATACAAAAATGCATCCCATTGATATCTCTGAAGGAGGAACAAAATTGAAGTATGTTAAATTCAATAGTGATTTACGACTGATACCCTTATAAAAAAACGCATATTTACCCAATGTGATCAAAACCATCAGGCGGGGTCTTCAGCTTACTCAGAATGATAACCTCAGCAACGGACTCGCAGTTTGAACGGAAATGAGCTACTTTATATACGAGTTGCTTCTTCTTGAAGGCCCTCTGACTCGTGTCAGTCGTCTGGAGGATCGGAGAGTGGCCCTCGGGTGGGAGGTCTTTGTCATACAGTATCTGCACGGAGTTGACCACATGCTCGGGCCTGCCCTGGGTCTTTGATACACAAATGTATCGTGTGACACGCTTCCCAAAGAAGCCGTCCTTCCATAAGTCAGCATCCGCGTCTTGGTCATGCGTGCGAAGAATCTGTAATCAATAATCAAGTGATGCAATGCAACAATAATGCTAAAAATTAGAATATCTCAAAAGTAAAAGAGGTTTCACTCTTCAGCTATAATAAATAATAAGGTTAAAAAACTCGACATAGATCATAGATTACCGGCGTATATCCCAGAGGACACTTCGACACGTCTTCCACCACACAAATGGCTGTTATGGAGCGGCACTCCGGGCTTATTTGGAAATTTTGATACATCATGCCAAATCCAGACACGACGGGTCACTTGCTTGAGCTGCTGACCCTGTATTACCTTCGCATACGTAAAAATACAAGGTTACTGTACACGAAGGTATGTTTCAGATCAATTAGTGGTCAGTATTTCATAAAGCAGTGTAAGTGAAAATTGGTCCTTTTTAAGTTTCTATTTACGTACATTTCTCACCTTTTATGGATAGACGTACCTAGACGTCGTCACCTGTGTTATGCTGTGTACGCGTTACTCACTCTACGCTTCGCTCAGCATAAGCCAAGAATTAGTACAACATTGAGCAAAAATTGACCCGGTCTGGATTCACCGCACCGAGTAGTTTGCTAAGGACGAGAGTTAACGGATTGCGGGATAAGTGAAGACTGACGCTGTGGATATGTAATATGTATAACTGTAATTGACTAAATGATGACAAATCAAGGATCGATGAATGAATGAACATACATATGACATATGAAGCAAATTACGGTCCTACTAACTGACACCGCCCACACCGCCCACACCGCCCGCACCGCAAGGGTTGTTAAATTCCAAGTTTCTGAG